>WYDI02028540.1:52661-68186 GCA_009867235.2 Psittacus erithacus
TGTGGTAACGGTAGTTGACTACACTGCTTTTGGGGAACCTGTATAACTCTCTTGTGTCAGCAAAGCTCTTGGGCTCCACAGCTGCTCAGAGTAATGGTAAAGGAAGTATAATTCACTGTCAGAATAGCGTTATTCTATATTAATGTGTTTTAGTTGTCCAGATGACAAAAACAGATTGGATACCTACAGAATTTATAAATTGCTTTTTACCACGTTCCCCTGCTACCAAATAAATTAAAAGAAAACATGCCACAGCTCCCTCCATCCTCTACGCCAGAACATTGCTGCTCTGAATCACATCACTTCATAGTACTGCTTAATAAACAGTAAGCATCTCTCTCCAGGTACTCAGACAGCTTGATGTATGGAGCTGTAATGCCACTAGGAATTGCCCTCTTTGTGTTACTGGTGCACCAGTATTTGGTGCAACAGTGAGGAAAATCAAAACACACATAAATAGTGCAAAGGACTTGGGCTTCTGCTGCCACTCTGTGTAGCACACCTTGTATCCACATTTGGTGTATTATTTTTCCCTTTATATTGGGAATTTCATCCTTGCCTCCTCAAAATCTATATATGTCAGGGACTCAATACTTTTCTGGGCAGTACAAAGTGAGTTAGCTAATACTGAAGCTAGGGGGAGAGATTCAGAGGACTGGAGCTCCAGGCTGATGAACGCTGACTGAATATACAATAGTTGGTGAAGACCTGAGATGCTTTTTACCAGCTGCACCGATCGTTCCCACACAACGTTAAGCCCTGGATGAACATCAGCACATGATAGATAAGATTTTGCCTACTCAAAGGGACTTCTTCCTCTCTAACGTCAGTCATGGAACAAGCCAACAACCTTCTCAAAGAGGCTGTTGCTCAATCACAGACTACTGGCAGGAGTTACAGGGTTGAATCTTTTGGCTGTTGTCACAAGAGTTCAGACAAGATGTTCATCAAATTCCCCGCTGACCTTAAGAATCTATTAATACATAAAAATAGTATCACAGCATTGGATATAGAGGTCAGTTTAACGTGTAAGAATAGAGTTGTCCAGTAACCTGTAGAAAAATCTGCTCTTTCCTGCAGGTACACAGCATGCTGGTCATCTATTGCCTTCTCTATCCAGACCACACACAGGGACTTTACAAAACACTTTAGCAACTCCAACCATGAAAGGTGAGAAGGTTCAAAGTACTTATTTCACTATTAGAGACCTTACGGTTTCTTCTTCATTGACCACTCTATTCCCACATTTCTGCGTCAGTCTCACAACTTTATCTTTCTTCCAAACTCAACCCCACTTTGATAAACATCCAGCAAACTTCGAATAATACAAATAATACCATTAAAAAGCTGTGAAATGGAGAAAGACATTGCTGCAGCCTTTCCCCAACACCTCTCTAAATCATTCACAACCCCAGCCATTTGATCTTACTCTGCTTCCTCCATTGAATTGATGAAATTTTGCTATCAGCTTCATTATGGATAAAGAGACTTGGCCTTTGGTTAACATATTCTTTAACACAGCTCTCTTTGATACAGAGAACACATTTTCATTTGGAGTGGTTGCTCTACACAGTATAGATATTTGTGTTTAACCAGTAATGTTGCATTCACAGAGATATTTAAGGCTGAAAGAAGCTGGCATTTTCAACTGTTCTCCTCAACACATTTATTTCTACCTGTAAAAGGTTATAGCACCTGTTAGGTCAGAGATATTTAAATAGAAATCTAAACTAGCAATAAGACATTCCCCTTTTAATTTAAATAACGTTTCACCACAATTCCTAAAAACTCTGCCAACCTAGAAAAACAACCGGTATTAGCATAGGAACTTTTGGCCATTCTTTTGGCTAGCTTATGTCCATAGAGTCATGATGATTTACATCATCTGGATTTACATCAGCTGGAAAACTAGATTCAGGAAAATAGCATCTAGGCAAGGCAATGGTGTGTAAGTATTTCTTTGGCTTTGCTGTGCACACTGTGGATGGGACTAAATTCCCCACCTTGGCAGCCTCATTGTTAGTTTAAGCTAGTCTAGTCAAAACTATTCCTTTGGACAGTCTCTGAGGCTGAGACCTCCAACTCAGACACCCTATCTTTAGATTTCCATCTAAGGATGGGCTGAATTACCCTCTGGAAGTGACCCTTCCAATTGGTTGAGACAGTGACCTCAAAGTAGACCTAGATCATTCAGAAAGGCAATGTGTTGTGGGATGGATCCTGCCCTTCTTGTTGGCCGCACGTTGTATTAACAAGCTGGTGATCTGAAAGTGAGGGATCTGTTTTCATCCTGCATGCAGAATCAGTGCCAAACCATGAAAACTCAGGAGTCTGAATGTATCACCTCAATCAAATCTCAGGCTCAGAGAACTGCCTGATTTTGGGCAATTCTGAGCTAATCTGCAGAGGATGTGCACTGTTCTGTTAAGCACACCCTGTCAGAGAAAGGAGCCAGACAGCAGGGACTTAGGCAGTGTGACAGTATTGGTCATACAAAATAGAATAGCCTTGCATAAAAGCAACAGGATGAGCTGAACTACTAGATGCTATTGATGCCTTTCCCAGTTCTGCCTCAAACCTCTTGCGCTGCCCTGGATAAAGTTCCATGTTTTTTTGCTGCAAGACAGGGTTAATTCTGCTTCTTCCCAGTCACTGGCTTGTCTCTTAGAAAGCCACATCTTGGACATACAGGCACATTCTTGTCATGCCTATTTCCCTCCTACACCTAAGACCAAGTAGCGCTCTTGACAGGATTTCTTGGTGTTCTGAAGTAAAAAAACCCACAGGCCTATGTTTGTCTTTACTATAGCCTTGGGCAAACCTCACTTCTCTCATGTCCCAAGGCCAGTGTATAAAATAAGCCCTCTTCCTCAAGAGCAGAGGTCAACTGGAGGGTCCAAGGAGGCTGCCTGAGAACTTGGTGATGAGATGAAGTACTGGATAAACACTCCATCTCACTTGCTCTGAAGAAAAGAACCTGTATGAATCACACATGCACTGCTGTGATTTAGCAGAGAGGAGAATTATAGTGCATAGCTGACCCTGCTCTTTCCTTAATTTCATTAGTAAATGCCTAAGTAATAAAAGAACTCAAATGACTTCTCAGCAAAGTCATATAACACAGACAAAAAAGTCTTTTTGGAATCTCCACACAGTATATATGCTAACTTGGCACTATTCTATGGGTGCTGATATGCAGTAGGCTGTGTGCACTCTCCCCATTTCTCTTCACCTCATCCTATTCCCTTCCTCCTCTTCCAACACTGTCATACTGTCTGGAAATGACACACAGTCACATTGCAGGCCTGGGACTAAGGTATTAAGAGTATCAAAGATGAATTTCAGAGATAGTAAGTGAAGTTTCCTTTTGTAAACACTAATTTGGTTTTAGGGCAGGACTAAAGAAAAGAACAGGCAAAGGAAATCAAGGGCAGCTTCAGCTCTTTGCCTGCATAGCGGGTTGCTGTAAACCTTCACTCACCTCATCCATGCGAAAGCAGCTCATCTTTCTGGAGCAGAACCAGCTTTCTGGCGCCGCAGAACTTCAGGTGAGCTCCAAGACTGCCTTAACTACACAGGGGCTTTTCATACGGAGATTCACAACAGTAACCGTGTCAGCCCTGCTGACAGGTTGCCTTTAGGCAGCTCTTGGTTACGCTCTGCAATTGCCTGTCACTACCTAATGCAAGGCACAACAGGAAGCTCAACGTTTACTTTGACATCAGCTACCTGCTTATCTCCGCTCGGCTGTGAACCACAACTTTGTTCTTGTTGTTTTACTTAATGGAGAGTTTAAATAACTCTGGTTAAGACGATATAGTAGTGCACCAGGGATCAATGTTACCTGCAAATTTAAGGTTGAGTATCACTATGACTTCAAGCATGAGAAGTTGCAGGGAAAACATGTTTTCTTTTGGGAGAGACTCTTGTCAAACCTGTATTGTCGGTTGTCTGAGCCCAAAATCCTCTTTCTTGTACTGAATTTGGGAGTATTTCTGTTCTGTTGCCGCCCTCCTGAGCTCACTGACTCCAAGGGCTAGATGAAATAGATCTGACTGACACTGCTCCTGGCTAAATGACTGCCATTCAGAGGGATGCAGATGGGCAGACTTGGCCAACAGGAAGCTCATGAAATATAACAAGGAAAGATGTGAAGTCCTGTACTTGGGAAGGAATAATCCTTTTCAGTAACACAGGGTGGGGATGGATGGGCTGGGAAAAGGACCTGGAAGGATCCTGGTGGGAGATGACCATGAGCCAGCAATGTGCCCTGGCAGCAAAGAAAGCCAACAGCATCCTGGGCTATTGGAACAGGAGAAGAGCCAGGAGACCCAGGTGATGTTTTCTTTCTATTTGGCACTTGTTAGGTCACATCTAAATACTACATCCAGATTTGGGCTCCTCATTGCATGGAAAACATTGATTAGCTGGATGCACTGCAGTGGAAGGCCAGCAAGATGATCAGTGGCTCAATCTTCTAGATTTAGCAACGTTCAAGATAAAATAGAAACATAGTAGAAGAACAGAAAGAAAGGATATAAGGAAATGATGCAATGAGAATAAATGGAGTAAGAAAAGAAAATCAAAAAGATATTTTAATATTCCTAACATCTCCCCAGTCAGTGCCATAGAAAAAAATAGAAAGAGTTGGGGAGAAGAGGAAAAGAAATATAAAACCCAAATTAGAAATCTCTAATTCTAGCAAGTTGAATATAAAATCTTTGTTTACTACCAAAAATCTCTTGGGTAAACAGAATATTTGTTTGTCCTTTTCTTAGTACGAGAGGGATAATAAAGCTAAGAGACAACACTGGATTTAAGGATAATCAGATTAAGGCAGTGTTCTCTGTTTTCTTTCTAATCTTTAGTTACAAACCCAGTGATTCCGGAGCACTGTCTTGCAAACTGTACCCAAACAAGACAAACACTTGCTGGCCTGAGTGAAAGACTAAGGATACTGGAATATATCTTGAAGTATTGAAATATATAATGGAGCATATTAGATAAAGTTTAGTTGTGTTGGACAAAGTCTATGCAAAGCTTCCAACTTTGGTCTGATTTACATCTTCTTTACATCTTAAACAGAGAAGAATGGCACCCAACTGTAGGTAGGTCCTTATGTAGATCATCAGTCTGGTATAACACAAGATTCTGGACAGATCTGTTTAAAGTCAGTTGATAAAGCTGCGCTTACATAGTTACACAACACTAACAACAATGATTGTTTTAAAGAGATGGAGGCCCCAAACCTTCCTCCTAAACACGTGAATGAAATGTCTCTTATGGAAATAAGGAACGATTCAAGTAATGATGCATCTTATGAAATAAGGATTATAAACATGGGCGTAGGGGAGAAGTGGGTAAGTCAATCACACCAGGCATATGACAGAGCTCTCAGGAATTTGCAGTTGCATTTCTGTCTGAAGTGAGCACACTCTACGGGCTCTGACTGCATAAGGAACATTTTAAAGGGGAAGAATAATTAAGCGATGACAGAGGTATCATCATTATTAGATAATCACAACCCAGGGGCATTAACAAACGTTGAGTATCTCTAATCCCACGGGGTCTAATTATTCTGTGATAATAACCACACCTCCAAGTTTTAATTTATTCTTGCAGAGAATCTGGGGGGGAGGTGGGGGAAAGAGGGGCATTTTAATATTTTTGCTGAAGGAAGATGCAGTTGGCCTTTCAAAAGGGCTCATCAGTATTCTAATCTAACCAGCATGTGTGACTGGCATTAAATTGTCTGCCCTTTATGGTGATCTCCAGCCAATCTGAGTATTCACCCTTGCACAAACTGCTGGTGTCCCAGTTGCTAACATAGCACGAGCATGCATTGGTTCTTTTTCTCAGGGCAATTTTTGGGAAAGGACAGGTATATTTTCCTGCTCTGGAGTGGTTAATTCTCCATAGACTCCTCTGCCAAACACACTGCCATTGGTGTGGAGAAAGAAGTGAAATTTGCTCATTTTCTGGTATCTTGGAAGTGCTGTCTGACATGTCAAAAAGGAAGATTCTAGTAAGTGCTCTACTTGTGCTTCGATAGAATAAAACAGAAGTGACAGACACACTCCAGGGAAAGAGTGCCAGAAAAGCGAAAGAGCAAGAAATAGTCGGGGGAAACAAGAATGACAATATAGAAAGACATATACTAATATCACAGCCCTTCTCAAACATGTCAGTGTCCCTCTATTTCTTCACTACTCACAGGTGAACAATTCTTGTGAAAGATTGCCTATATAGGAAGAGAAACACAAATTCAGAAGAAGCCAAAGTCTTCAAGAACTGGAGACTAACTTTAGACTCATAAACTCTTCTGTAGCGGATAGGTCTTTGAGAGCTAAGGAAGTTCCATGACCTTGGGACAAGTGAAAGTCAGGGTTACTTATCTTTATCACTTACTTATATCAGAGCCTAGCTTGACATTTCTAATTATCTTGAAATTACAGTCTGTACACCAACCACCTTCCACAGCAGTGCAAAGAAGAGAAAGCAGAGCACACAAAGGTACTACAGGTATCACAGACAAACTTATCAATCCGCTGGTTATTTTGGTAGTTTTCTAAACTTATCTATCTAACAGCAGGTATTTTAGGAAACAAGGGTTTATTGATTGGGCATATCTTTGTGAATCTATGCTACTGTGTGTAAAGGTATCTTTTCCTGTGAGATTATGAAGACGGAATAGAGAGTAAAAAGCAAGTTACTATTCTAGGCCAACTCCACAGTGATGCTTTTGATTTGTTGAAATGTACTGCTCAGCGAAGACCATCCACCTCTAGAAATCATATATCCTATTTCAGTGCTGTGCCTGCAACATATCATGCATTCTTCCCAGCAGACCACAACGATAAATCGCTTTTGGTTTTGGGTATGAAGTACTTTAAAGAGAAGCTAGGGAAGAAAATAATAAGGCAAAGTGGACTGGCGTGGGTTAAATTTCATAGCTGGCCATTAGATATTTCCAGCTGTAACTCAAACTGAAATCAAACCAAACTGAAACCCCACAATATGAAGAAAACAAAGAATAATTACTGAGCATTTACAACTGTTTTACTCAGTGGGGCCAAAGGCTGTGGCCTCTGTTCATCAAAGCACCACTGAGTTCACATCAAAACCAGAGCATAAGCATATCTACAGCGAACTTCCAGCTGTGCTTTCATGTTAGTTACTGCCACCTCATGCAGTTTGGAATGAGCTGTTGTTTAGGGACTCATACTCCAATGCTGAAATGACCTTCATGTGGAGACACTTCAGCATACAATCACTTCTAAATCACTTCCCAAAGAATTTCTGACCTAGAATCAATAAGGCTGTACTTGAGGTCAGGATCTTCTGCCTGGGTACAGGTTCCTTCACATTGCTCTCTATGTGCTTGCAACATCTTTGACGTATTTTCATCACTAAGCAATTACAAACAATAAGCATCTCTCCATAAAAAAGGGAGTGTCACTGAAGTCCAAGACTATAGCTCAAGGTAAGCAATGTTTTTGTTGCAGGAATGCTAATTATATGCAACATGGCAATTTCAGTACATGGGAGAGCACAGCCTGTTTCATCTTCATCTATCTTAAGATCAGGTAAACAGTCCTTGAGAGGTGTTTGTCTTTCCATTGCAGCAAGATGGGCCTAAAAGATCTGTTTACTTCAGACACTTAGGAATCCTACCCATAGTATTTTAGAATAGGGATGACATAAACTGTATATTGAAAGTTTGAGTGTAGGTAAAGGAATTATGAGTCCAGAAACTGCATGAATAATAATTTCCATGGAAGAAGGGATTTTTAGGGGGGTGTGGAAGCACAACCTCATTGCAACAGCACACCAGAAGATACAGTCATTCAGCTCTGTAAGCCACAGAACTCAAGGATTATCTTGTCTCATGTGAAATTACTTGGCCAGATCCTTTGCAGACCATTTGTAAAGTCATATGTAGTTCAATGTGGCACTGGTTCTTTTCATTCATATTGCACACTTTTGTTCCACGAACAGCAAAGGCAGTCAAGGGTTTACTTTATTTGGTTTTAAACTCATGCAGTTGTTGGAGATATTTTTGCTTGGCCAATGCATAAAATAAATCAGCGGCCCCACATTCAAACAACTAGCTCTTCTCAGAAACAATGACTGAAACAATTTGGTTGAAGACATTCATAAACTCTAATTCCCATTATGTTCCACAATTTATCCTGCCTTAGAAAAAACAACCATGAATATCCACGGACACATGCACAATTCAGTAGGGTTGAAGGAGCAATGCTGGCAGTAGTAAACCTTAAATAGTTGAAAGCTCATTCGAATGCATGAGTTTTGCTAAGATTTACAGCATTTCTTAAATAATATGAACTCCAGCGCATTTTCTGGGCTTGGAACTTCATGTAAGATATATAGCATAAGCACTCACATATCTACCTGTGTAGCCAAGCTGATAGAATCATGCTTCCTTTGTAGAAAACAACCCTGAATTAACTTGAAATAGTACTATCAACAGAAAGAAAAATAGCCTTCTTTAGAAATTGGGATTCTTGTGGCTTGAAATAGAGATTAAGAGTGGGGTAGAGAGACACTCACAAAACATAATGTATTATAAAGCATTATTTGTTTACTTCAAGCAAAGTAAATCCTGAAATGTGCTAAGGCAATGGATTTAATACTTGAGGAAGACCATAATGTACTAATGTTTAAAAACCAAACATGTCTCCTCTTGAATTGGATCCTACTAATCCATGGGTTAGTACTGTATGCTGTTTCCTAAAGAAAAAAAACAAACCCAAAACAAACCCAAAGAACTAACACAGTCCTTCACTGAGAAATACACAGTTCTTAGCTGAGAGGTTCTGCCCACCCTAAGGCTGGCTATTTAGCAAATGAGCTGCCCAAAGATCCTTTAGGCTGAATTGATACACCTATACAGAAATCAATTTGCTAGGAGAATACACAAAGACCTGTTGTATTTTAAGAGGCAAATATGCAAACAGGTCATTCCAGTTAACTAATGGCCTGCCTGCTGTGCTGGCATCCTTCAGGTTATCACAATGAGGAGACCAGGCAAACAACGGTGTTCCAGGGAGGCTCTGTGGGAATTCATCACCCTTCACCTCTCCTCTCACTGCACTAGGACTTTGGGAGATTTTTAGCCACAATTCCTACTTGTTTCTTCCTTAGTAATTTAAAGACATTCTGAAGCATTATTAAAAATACAAATATAGGTCAAAACTGTATGCCTAGTTTCCTATTTTTGGCTCCAACTTGTGTTTGGATGCCTGCTTAAGGGTGACCTAATTATCAAATGGGCTTAATACCAAAGTATTTCTCCAAGAAGTAGCATAATCTCTGGGCACTAAGAGCAGCCAAAATCAATTCATCTATTCAGGACCCTAACCACAGACTCAGAAACTTAACACTGTGTGGGTAAGCCCAGCTGACACACAGCAGTTCAGAAATATACTTGTTCCATCACAAATCCATTTGAATTTTGCAGTCAAGTGACAGGCGCTGGGTGATGGTCATGCTAAAGCAAGATTTTCTTCCATGGCTTCCCTGCAAACATGTTTTTCAGGAAACTGGTGCTGAGATCAGGGATAAAGCACTGGACTGCTCTGTGCTCTGAATACTGAGATAATGGTGCTAGCAATATAACTAGATTTAAATATAAAATTGAAAATCATGCACTTGGGTTGCTTAAGCATCCATACAAGGTATGTGTAATGTATTAATACTGTATTTATAAAACTTTAAGGTATGTGTTATATTTATCAACTGATCTTTATCTTAAAATTAATGAACATTATACTAGGGAAGTTTTCTATGTACTGCAAAACTAATAAAGCTTGTTTTAAATGATTTTAACATAATGAAGCCTTCATTGATTCCACATGAAATGGTACAAAAATAATCAATTTGTACTACAGTATGAAGAGTGCCATTCTGCATTTTAAACCGTTCTTTTCCAACATGAAACATCTACCTCAATTCATTCTTTAGTAAACTGTCAGAGCTTCCTACACACCTACTGGTAGGGTTATTTTTGGATCATCCTGGAAGGAAATCACAGCTATCTCAGTGGGTGTACTGGCCTCTAACAAAATGTCACGGTGGCAGACTTGTACTGCTGATTGGAGAAAAACGTATTGTACTGAACTGAACAAAGAGAGAATCTTCTAAGAATGATTATTTGAACATTCTCCACTGCTGCTCAGCTGAAGCATCTTGTATATTCTATAGAATCTCTAATGTTTCGACAATTCTGTTCACAACGTGAATACCCTCAACTAACAAAGACAATCTTCATACTATATTAGGGGGTAGAGAAAATAATGAACCATGGATGCTAACTATAACTCTCTTTTAGCAGGGGGGAGGGATGAGTTAATCAGTTTTCTCCTCTTTTTAGTTTATTCTGTACTTCACAGACTTCCTTTTTTTGGGGCTGTTATTCTTCAATGTCAGCATCTGTCTGAAAATGAGTATTTTTAGACTTTTGTGCTTAGGAGAACTGGCTTTTTTTTTTTTCCCACAGAAGAGTTAATGGCTGAATTCTGATATAATATGGCAAAAGCTGGGCTGGATTTTAAGAGGTTGTTAAAGAAAAAAGTCTTACTTTCTACACTGACAGTAGGTTGGTTTTTTTTCAGACAGATTTCCTCTTAGGTTTACAGAGCAGATAAACCTGAAGAGCTTTTTTACTGAAGCATGAATAGCTAGTTCAGCTGGGTGAATAAATAATAGTTTAGAGAATCAAATAATCATGAAAATGTCATGCAAAACCAAGGCTCCTAGGTCTGAAACTGAATTAGCTTCCGGTTTAGCAATTCCAGCGCCCCACAGCTCGGAAGTTATACTGTGTATGTTTACGCAGATAAATTTGGATACATAATTAGATGCTTTGTCTCTGCATTTGCACATAGAAGGGTTTTCCTGTTGGATACTGAAAAAACCACCCCATTTATGCATGTATTTTAAGAAACAAAATTGAAATGAACTCATAGAGGCTGTGGAATCTCCATCCTTGGAGACACCCAAACCTTAGCTGGGTATGGCTTTAACCAACTTGCTCTCAGTGGTCCTGCTGCGAGCAGAAGCCTGGAGTAGAGACCTTGTGAAGTGTCTACCAACCTATGAAATTCTGTGCTTATAATGGTAAGGCATTAAACAATATGTGCAGTGAGGATAAGAGCAAGATGACAAAGTAAGCTGGTGTCTGAAACCCAACTTCCATATTCTTCCTGTGAGTCAAAATGCTTTTCTACTGTTGTGTAACATCAGTTTGCAAAAAGATCAGGAGCTTCACAGCTCCTGGTATCTGGAAAGGTGTCATATCAACTTTGCATTGCCAGTCAGACCAAACATTATTATCCTTGGGAAAATTAGGGTGTCAGGTCAACTAAGGCAAATTAAATGGCAGACAGCGTTAGAGGCAGATAATCTGATCCTGAGCTTGTATGTTCCTGCTTCACATCCACCTCCAGGCCTTCCCACCACCCACTGAATTAACTATATACGTTTGCAGGCTCTGGAATAGCTGCCTCCCTGTGAGCTCTTTGCTAGTCGATCCATTTGGAGGATGCATCAAGGATAGTCTCTGGAGGAGAAGACAAAGCTCCTGACACTCAGCTGAGATCCATCCTGCCAAAATTGAGAAATTTACAGTGTTGATACCTATACCTGAGGCACTTCCTCCCAGATCCCTTCCCAGGTAATGGGAAATGTAAACTTTCAGGACCCAACCAAAAGGGAGCTGAGATAAACTGGTTCAGATGATCTGGAGTCAGGTAAAAGCTACCCCAGCCCAAATCCTTATGTTATAAAATACTACAGGTACCTGCCTTTAAAAAAGGAAAGTACTCTAACCAAGTGAAATGAAAAGAAAGTGAAGAATTAATTAACTAAATAGAGGTGATTAAAGTAAATAAAGGAAACAATTATCATATCAAAATAAAAGACAAGGAAGATGATTAAATGAGTCTTCAAAAGACCTGTGAGAAACTCATGAAAGACATAATATGCATTTACCTGGTTTTTATTCTTTCATGATTTCATTTTCATTTTTATTCACTACCATCTGATAATTGCAAGAAACAGTTACTTTAACCATGGGCAATTTAAACCATTTTAATTTTTTTTTTCTAGGGCCAAGAGACAGAAGAACCTATTTATTGCCTGAGGGGATTTTTACTAAAATGAAAGCTTAATCTTTCATGGGTTTTTTTAAGCAAAGGCTTTTAAAAAATCATTTCTAACAATGCTGTAGGGAGAGACTTCCATGGGTATGCAAAAGTGAAATTATAAATTTACAATTATAAAAAAATTAATAGTTTGGGGGATTGCATTGTCTCTGTTCTTTCTGAATGAATACCATTTTAAGCCTAAGAGAAATGAGACAGAATGAGTGTCCTTAGACTCTTTTGCGGTCAAAGCTATTTAGTAAGAATGTATGAGAGAAGGACCATTGGAGTTTAATTTGTTTGGAAATATGTAATTGTATGAACCTCGAAGAAAGAGTTTCACACAGACTAACAGTCACTATTAGATGCTGGATATTTTTCTCTTCTTATTTAATATACTGCAATTAGAAGCCAGCAGTAAAACGTGACATCCTCAAACATCAGATGCCCTGTTGGTTCCTCACTTCCTGGCCTGTTTTTCTGTGTTGTCCGTGCATCAAAGTTGCACTGACCACCAACCCTCTGTAATAGTTTGATGCGTTGAAGGTTGCTAAGTCTTATCTGTGTAAAAGGAAGATGCAAGATTAATTTTAATGAAAGCAAACACCTTTTGGGGCTCTTATGACACCTATCTACAAAGGACAGAGTAAGAGCTCTTGGTCAAAGACTGATTCAGGAGAGATATAGTTACATACAGGTAGAAAGATGGGTATGATTTATGTGGCTGCTGTGGTTTAATGCATATTAGAACTACATGCTTATGCCCATCCCTGTTCTATGCAGTATTTTGGCTTTAATGGCATCAAGAAAAGGATTAAATTTAAGCCTGTACCTTTGCACTCTCCTAAATTTGGGCAGTTTTCTGAACCGAGAAATATTAATTTAATGCATTATCTGGAGAGACGCAAACATTTCTTCCTGGGCTTAGTGCAGGCTTTGAAATCAGACAAAATAATTTACACTTACGAAACACAACAAACTGGAGTGTTCTATTAAAAGAAATCTAGACCAAAAAAATACCCTCAAGGCCTCCAAACATCCACACATTGAAAGGCAGATTTAAATGTTTTCTGACAACATATTTCAAGTTTTAATGGAAACACTTTGAGCTACTGTGAAAAGTTTTATCGAACTAAATTCATTTTCCATAGAGCAGAGAAGAATCACTGAAGATATTATTCAGGTTTAAAAAATATTTAATAGGGTGAAGAATGTGGAACCAGATAAGAAAGGTTAAACTGAAGGACATTTTTAACAAGGCTTGAGTTTAGGTTTGCTGGGCAAAATATATAGGTCAATGGACCTATTAGAGATAGAATTCCTCTTTGACACACCAAGCTGTCTAATATTAGAAACACTTGTGTACAGCTACTATCTGTAAGAGTTTCAGAAGCAATTACGATCCTGAATACAGTATTTCAATGGCTAAAAAACCATATTTTTCTAAAAAATAACAGATCTTCAATGTGTCAGCCAAAATAATGAATGTCTGTAGAAACACTTCGGTATCTGCTCTAGAATGCCACCCTGAGCAATACTAAGCTTTACTTATGCTAAAGAGTATCTGTCCAGCCAGCTGAAGCACCTTTCTAACCATGCGTGTCTGCAGAGTTGGACATCAGATGAAACAATCTTTGAGGTACTCAAGGAGCCCTGAGACCCAGTTAAAAGAGGGAACAGCAAGTCAGCCAGGCTGGGTAAAAAGACTGTGTTGAAGCGGGAGAGAGGAAAATGTGGACCTTAAGGATGAATCTGAGTCTTGTTCTAACACAGCAAGACAAAGTGCATGACAGACACATGCTGCTGCCTGAGGGTCTGATGCCACTCTGCTGCAGAACAGCAATGATGAAGAAAGTTCATTTCCAGCCTCTCTGCACTGCAGTGCAGTATGGTGAGTTGCCCTTAGAAGCCTTGTCAGTATGGCTTAAGAAATGTTGAGGATGCTTTGGGAGACCAGGCTACATTTAACAGCTGAACTGCAGAGATACCACAGAACATGCATGAAATGCAACATTTCCACTTATTTATGAGTGACATTTGGACAAGGAGTACCGCAGGAGCACTGACACTGAGATCAGCCTTTGCAAAGGGTTGAGCCCTAGCTCAAGGATGTGGGGAAGACATTGCTTGGGTTTAAATAAAACATATACTAGCAAACCAAAATTACTTGCACACAATCTGCTTCTCAGAGATGTTGCAAATGAGTATTATTGGTAGGTTGAGATGAGGCTCTGCATAAACTTAGCATTAGCCATGCTGCCTTCCATTTAACCTCTCCCCCCAAACCAACAATAACACTGTAATATAACGGGAAGTGTTGGCCAGCTTTAACACCCAGCACCACACTCAGTCCCAGTACTATTGTGCGGTGAAAACTGTTTTCCTTACTGATGAGCTCAAACCATCTGACATGAATTCATTTCTCATGGGGAATAAATGCACACTTAAACAAGATTAAACACAAATGTTCTTTAGTGGTGTCTAAAATAATATGAATGTTTTTTAGAACAGCAATAAACACACTTCATGATGCAGATAATTAAACCCTGCAGCCTTTATGTAAAGACAAGCGGCCAGATTCTTCACTCAGCTACATCCCTGTAAATCCAGAGTAACTACACTGAATCAGCATCTCTCTCTGAATTCTGGAGAAGTTGAAGTATTACTGAACTTTGGACTTGCCTTCTTTCTCTTAAGGGTTTTGCAGACTTTGGACATGTTGTGCTGAAAGTCTACACGGTAGTCATGGAGGCACCACCACTTCTTAGCCTGTCCTTTATTCCCACATAATAATATTCCCCATTCAAATTAAAAAAAGAGGCTTATAAAAGGTGGAAGCAAGGACAGGCAGCCTGGGAAGAATACAGGGATGTTGTCAAGGAAGCAAGGGACCAGGCTAGGAAAGCTAAGGCCCAGTTAGAATTAAACTTGGCTAGGGATATTAAAGATAACAGGAAGGGATTCTACAGATATGTGGCGAATAAAAGACAGACTAGGGACAATGTAGGCCCCCTCTGGAAGCTATCAGGAGAACTGGCTACCCTGGAGTTGGAGAAGGCTGAGGTTCTGAATGACTTCTTTGCCTCAGTCTTCACTGGCAAATGCTCTGACCACACCACCCAGGTCTTGGAAGACAGATGCAGGGACTGTGAGAATGAAAACCTCGGGCCCACTGTAGGAGAGGATCAGGTTCGAGACCATCTTAAGAACCTGAACGTGCACAGGTTCATGGGACCTGACGAAATCCATCCACCGATTCCAAAGGAGCTGGCAAATGAAGCTGCTGAGCCACTGTCCATCATATGTGAAAAATCATGGCAGTCAGGTGAAGTTCCCAATGACTGGAAAAAGGGAAATA
>WYDI02028541.1:0-23280 GCA_009867235.2 Psittacus erithacus
CCAACAGTTCCATGTCCTTTTTATGTTGAGGACACCAGAACTGCACACAATACTCCAAGTGAGGTCTCATGAGAGCAAAGTAGAGGGGCAGGATCACCTCCTTTGACTGGCTGGTCACGCTCCTTTTGATGCAGCCCAGGATATGGTTGGCTTTCTGGGCTGCGGATTGCAACATGAATGCAATTCATGTTGCAATTCACATAAAGAACTTAATTACCACTCCCGGTCTACCTGTCTCACTCTTGAAAGTAACAAAACCCCTTCTAGTGGAAGGTGTCCCTGCCCATCGGAGGGGGCTGGATCCAGATAAACTTTTAATGTCCCATCCAACCCAAAACATTCTATGATTCCGTAATTCGATGATACTCCCTGCCTTTCTGCCACAAAAGAACAACTGATACGTCAGCTTTGAAAAAGAAGTTGTATCTCTGTGAGGAGAGGAAAAACTGCTGGTACACCTGCCATACAGCCTGCCTTTTTCTTTTCCTATGCAGGACTACCAGAGTGGAGCTGCTACCTATGACTCATAGTCCCAGTCACTACAGCAGCACAAGTAAATAACACTTTGAAACAACTGTTGAAAATATACACATCCTGTGTTGAGGTAGTTCAAATGTATCAGCAAATTCAAGTGGAAAGATATCTGTGAAAGCTGCATTAAGCGTAAATTAGGCTAGCCACACTGTAAGAGATAAAGATTCTGGAAAAGAAACTGTCACAACTTCCTGGTATCCCTAAAGTGGTAGAAAACTCTCACTATATACAGACTTGATGAAGGCAAGTCTATCACAAGATACAATACAGCACAAAGATTGTACAGCCACCAAAGATCATTCTTCTAGCGGCTGAAACATTTGTAGTGAGAAACAGACTAGATATTCAACTGAACCATGGTGATATTCAACATAATCTAATGAAATCAATACCTACTCAAATAACTGCAAATATCTACTAGCAAATTACTTGTCATGATTACCCAGAGACTTTAGGTTTAATTGAAGCAACTAATTCACCGGCTCAGGTGTCTCATTGGAGGCTACAGCATGTTCATGACAGGCCTAGAACTCAATGTATGCAACAGCAGAAGAATGTTAAAATACACAAATAAAAAAAAAAAGAACAAAAAAAAAAAGAGGAGGCAGAAACAATGCTATACCAAAGAAGAGTTATGCTTCTTTACCAAACAATTTGATCTGAAACATCAATTCTCTGAAAAAAGAACAACCATAAAGTCATCATAAACTGGTAGAAAGTTTTCTTTCTTTAATCACAGGTTGGTTTTTTTCTAGTAAGAACAATCAAATCTCCATGATTTTAACACATATTTTGCTCTCCTTGTGCTATGTCAAAGTGGTCTAGAGGAAAGAACTAGTAATAAGTCATGTTTTAACTGAAATGTTATTCCTCCAAACCCGGCAGCTTTCATGAAACTTTGTCATGCAAACCTGCTATATTTACCTATTTTCCCAATCCTACCGTATTTGAATTCACATGACAGAACCATTCTTGAACTTATTTTTCCTTCACGAAAACTGAGTTTAGTCAAAACCAGGATTTTTCATCTACCTCTACAGTCAGAATGGGAGACAAAGTAACAGTTGTAATAGCTTTAACTCACACACAAGAACAATAGTGTTTGATGATAATTCACATTTTCATTTGAATATGTGACTATTCCCTTTGATTGCAATAGTATCAGTCATTATTATTTAACATTTATATTACAGCAGTTCCTGAAGGTTTCAGTGAGACTGGGTCCCATTGCCCCTGACACCAAAAAGCACTGAATAAACTACAGGTCTGCCCCAGACTTATGGGATACTTATGAACAAGCCCAAGTGTTTGACAGACACCAGACTGCACTGGCAAGACATGCCCTCATCAGCTATATATAGGGGTGAATGACTCTTGGACCCAGCAGTACAGGGCAGTCCACCCCACTAGAGCATTATAACATTAGAGCAACTACTTGCTCTGTTTTGCAACATAAATCAACTAAAAGATCTCAGTCTTGTAAACATGACCATGAATAGCCTGCACCACTCCATCATTTGTGTGGTACAGTTAAACCTCCATTGTGCTATAGAGCACATGTGCATACACACACACATGGCTCTACTACAAACATTTTTGTATTTGCAACATCTACCAACTAAAAAGCATTAGAGCTGCCACTGGGTGTCTGGATGTACCAGATCCAAGCAAATTTCAGCCTTCAGCTGTGCTCAGCTGGTTAGAGAACTTGGAAAGTTTAAAGGCATTACAGGTTTGTTTTTCTGCTTATACTGATTTATAATATAAACGTATCCTGACTGGTGTACAAATAAAATGAACACAAAGTTCCAAGTTTGGGGGGGGGTGAGGGAGGAGAGCAATGGCTTTTCTTTTTTTTTTTTCAATTTCTCATGCGTAGGGTAAGGCCATAGGATTTTAAATGCCTCTTTTTCTTCTGTTCCCCTCAAGAAGGGCTAATAAAGATACTATAAACAGGAGAGTATTTGTGTACCAGGCAAGGAAAGGATTGCATGACAGAACTAAATTTCACATGGACACTGTACACCGACACATGATAGCTTTGATATAACACACAGGTCTAAATTTCTGTGTAGTGTGCAACAGTTTGTCAAGACCATGAAATTAATAGAAATAAAATAACATTTTTTGTGTTTTATTCCCGTTTGTGCCTATGATGCTCTACTATGCTATAGAGCAACTGTGGTGCTTAATTATTTTTTCATCAGGAAAATGATCATACTCTGACAGTTTTTACTTCTGCCTGTAACATGCTCTGCTGCTTTGAGGCACTGAGTAAATTAAAATTTGAAATAAAAAAACCCAAACTAGGAACTTTTTAAGCTGCACTGAAGGAACTTTGCAAAGTTGCATTACTTAGACCTTAAACTCTATATACATACATTCAAACATATATTTTTATATATATATATGTATATGTATATGTTTATCATTAGAATATCATCTCCCAGAATGGACCAACACAACCTAGAATTCTTTTAAGGTTGGATAATCGTAAAATCACAGAATAGTTTAGGTCGGAAGGGACCTTAAAGATAACCTTGTTCCAACCCCCTGCCATGGGCAAGGCCATCTTCCACAAGACCAGGTTGCTCTGAACAGGTTGCCCTGTCCAACCTGGTCTTGAACGCTGCCAGGGATAGGGCATCCACAGCTTCTCTGTGCAACCTATGCCAATGCCTTATCACCCTCATAGCATAGAATTTTTTCATGATGTCTAATCTAAACCTCCCCCCTTTCAGTTTAATACCCTTATCCCATCACTATATGCCCTTGTAAAAAGTCCCTCTCCAGCTTTCCTGCAGACCTCCTATGCCTAATACTGAAATATATACTAGCAATTTAATACTAAAACCTAATACTGGAAGGCCGCTATAAGGTCTCCTCTGAACCTGCGCTTCTGAAGGTGGAAGCCCAAATGTCTCAGAGATTACAAATCTGTTAGTACAGTACATGATGTTCTATACTTTAAATCTATTAGCAATTACAACTTTTAAAACCTTAGCCACCTAAAAAAAACCATCCACATCCTTCTTACACTGGGGGCTCAAAGCTAAACACAGTATTTTCCAGGTGAAGTCTCATGAGAGTGGAGCAGAGGGGGAGAAACACCTCCCTTGACCTTCTGGCCATGCTCCTTTTGAGAATGACCTCTTGAGCTCCTCCTGAGCTCCTCTTGCAGCCCAGCATATGGCTGGCTTTCTGGGCTGCAAGCGCATACTCCTGGTTCACATGAAGCTTCTCATAAACATGACCACATGCAGGACCTTGGACTTGGCATTGCTGAACTTCATGAGGTTCACACAGATTTGGTATATTTATGTTGGATCAAGTTCTCACAGCTTTAAAAACACATCAGATGTCATTTATTTAAAACAGTATAAAAAAACCCACATTTTTTATAGTAGTTCAACTAAAAGTAATGGATACTTAATTTACTTTTTTCAGTATGTTAAAACACTATTAGAAACATTCAGGTATTTGCGGGTAGAAAAGTTTTAAACTCTAGGAACCTGTATGTTCTCTGATTCTGTGATTTTCAACACATCCTAATAGGATATAGACCATTTTAGCAGTACTTTGAGAAAAGCCACTATAAATCCCACAGTAATCTTCAAATTACAGTAATTACTTTGGCTCATTTTTTGCCAGAGTTTGTCCCTGTGTGCAGTAGGATTCCTGTCTTCTTGGCCATTCTTACCTGATTTAGCTTTGGGAAGCTCTGCAGGTGTTCTGGAAAAGCATTCTTAGACAGTCACCATATATTTGGCTAGAGAGCTCAACTTCAGAACAAATCAGTAGATTAACATCACAAAATATTACTTCTGCACTTACCCTAAGGCACTTTTTCCAGAGACACATACTAGGTGTCCCTGGCTCTGATGCTGGTATCTACATTGTTACCCTGCGATCTGTTTTAGTGGATGGAGATCTGGCCAACACAAACAAGACTAGAGTTTGGTTCATATTACCCTAAAAGAGCCTGTTTCTCTCCACTGGACTATAAAGGGAGCTCTTTTTAATTACTTTAGTGCAGACATCTACACAGCACATGTCTGAAGTTTGGTTTGATAAATCCTAACCTAAGTGAAGACCAAGAGAAAAAAAACCCACAAAACTAAAACAATTTAATTGCTAATAATAACCGTATTTAAATACATGCCTTATTTACCATTTGAATTCATCCAGTATAAGCTTCTAAGCCATGGCTCTTGATTAAACTCCTGATGAGTAGATTGACCTCAACAATTGACATACCATGGACAAGCCTACTCTTCATTTTCTCTTTGTTAAATGATGTACACTGGTTTAGAAACGCTTTGTCTTAAGTAAGCTCCCCTATTCTTCAAGTTACATCTTACACTTTTTGATACTTTTCCTTAATTTTTTCTTAATTTCTAGCCCTGTCCTTGTGCTGTCAGTACTTTGGGTCAGATGTCTGACTTTTTCTTCCTCGTTTGAAATCCATGTCTATGGTCCTGGGTCAAGGAGAGTCTCAAGTTAAAAAGGAAACTGCTTAAAAAGCATTGCTGCATTTTTTTTTCTTTAACAGTAATATAAAATTACATGGTAAGAAAAGATGTTGTTAGGTACATTGAATAAACTACTACTATTTTAAAATCCTAACAGAAGATTTTTTTCCCCAAAAGATATTACACAAATATCATGTTTACCAAACAGCCAGGCTGTGGACATGCACCATAACTTCTTTGTGGATTTTATTCAGTAGAATCTGAAATTTGCCCTTTGTGTCACATTTATACCACATTTCCCTCTTATGTTTTTCAGCATTCAGCCTGTAAAAATTTTACTGCCTTCAGCCTGTTGGCTCACACGCCATGTAACTCCTGCCTGGCAGTAATGAGTAAGCCATGGTCTAAACTGCTTACTTCATAACCACTGACAGTCAGCAGATGTGTGCAGTTCTCTGACCCCTGTGAGGATATAAGGTTATGGCTGGCTTGAATATTCTTCCTTTTTTTTACCTCCAAAAAACAAAGTTTGGTTGTACCATCTTCTCATATATGCACTGACAACTATTGCAGAACTTGAATCCTGCGAAGTAGCTTTCCCTCTCTCCTTTATGCAAACTCATGCACATTTATTTTACTCCTTTTTCTCTTTCTTTTTTTCTACTACCTCACTTCCTTCCCAGCCCTGTGTTTATTCCTGCTGTTTTATAATGTAACTTTTCCAACTCTCTTGTGTCTCTTTAGGGATGGGGAAAACTGAGAACTTCCTTGCACATTATGAATGTGATTCCATAAATATTATACAGTGACACGAAGAATTTTTTTTCACTCCGTATTTTTCTTCCACTCAAAGCCAAGCTGGATCTGCAAGAGCAGATTAGTTCAGGCTTAGCAATGGGGGAAAAAAAGCAGGCAAGAACAAGATGTCTGACCAAAGATGTAAAGTAGTTTCTGTAAAAAGATGACATACTAGCATTTACCAGCCCAGAAAAAAAAGACATGACTAAGGAGGAGCATGATCGAAATCCATCACACCACATATAAAGAAGTTGTAAAAGACAAGAACTGGGCAAAACAACAATCAGAGAGCATTAAACCAAACTAGCTGCTTGAACTCAACACAGGAACAGTGAATCTTTACACAACAGTTGTCGGTAGGGCAGCTCTCTGATCACAGTGAACAGATAACGGCCAGATTGGCCAGAATTCTGGCCATCAGCCAGAATTAACACTGGTTCAAGAGGCAACTGAACAATTTTATAGAAAAGACCAAAACAGTATGTCTTATGATGCCTCCACTGAGCACAGTACAACAAGAAAATGCTATTGTGTATTTGTTCTATCCTGACTGCTAGCATTGGTCACCAGCGAAGACAGAGGGTGGACAAAGAGTGCATTTTTACTTGAACTAACAGCCCATCCTTAAGAAGAAGGCAACCTTAAGGCATGTTTGCAGGTCAAACCGGGCTTGCGAGTTTGCTATGTTAGATTCAGACTGGCTTAGGAGAATTCTTTGTTTTGTGGTCTAAGGCAGCACAGATACTTAAATAAGCTTTTCCAAGAAGGTAGTAATCTCTTAACACCTGTGTAACAAAAGATTTTCCATGATCGAAATTTAACAGCACATTCAGTTATATAATTTTGAAACTGCGTGAGTGCTCAGTTTCAACTGCCAGTGTATTCAAGTACTGCCTACGCCCAAACATGCTTAAATAGCAGAAAGCACACACAAATGCTTCAGATATTGTAGCTGTATGACAGTATATAAACTTTGCAGTCACATAGATTCATTTGGAGGAGTGGGGACTATTTTGAGATGTTCGATCATTTCCACAATTGTAACTGCAGTGCATAGAGAATATCAGATCTCAGTACTTTACCTTCATAAAATTTTGTACCCCTTGTACAGAAATCTACATATATATTAAGACCTGGGGTTTGAATTTTGGAAATGGATTCTCGAAACCTGCAGGATCTACCCAAACAGGCTTAGTTTATCTTCCAGTATCCACTGCCAAAGCATGCAGCAAACGCTCCTCTCTCCTCATTCAAGTCTTAGAGGATTGTCTGTTGAGTGAAACTTTTATTAATGATATTTAAGAGAGGAGTGGTGCACTCCACAGTGTTACTGCATAATGAATCTTCCGGGAAAAAGTATATATAGCTTCCCCCCTGCCTTTTATGTTTTAAGAAGGTAGTTTGCTAAAAATAAATATTGTTGGAACAGCTCTGTTACTGAGTTAGATATTTAATTAGAACAGGCCCATCAATTAAAGATACTCTAAATTCATATGCCAAAAATGTTCCTGCTATTCAACCAACAGGGTGTTCCAATTGAAGACGTCTCAAGAGAATAATGTTGGGGTTTTTTTCCTTGCCTATTTAACTTTTTTGGCTTGGATTTGACATGTTTTTCTCCCTACTATCAATACTATGGTAGTGCAAAGACCTGTATCCAAATGTGTAGCAGCACAATTTTGTTACATCCAATTCAAATTTCTCTGAGACATGAAAACTACCTGTTGCAAGTAATACTACTCTTTGTGCCAAATAACTATTTTTTGAACAGCTGCCCTGCAGCAACAGAACACACTTCCTCCTCCATTATTAAAAAATAATTCAGCCCCTTCATAGGAAGAAAAAAAAAATAAAAGGGGATTGAAAAGTACAGCCCAACAGCAACAGAAAACCTCTGAAGGTTTTTTTTCCTAAGGAATTAACACAAATCAAGCAGGTATTTTTCTCCTCCTTCCTGATTTCTGCCCCTCTAGCATGGCCTAGTGCAGGGAGACACAGTACACGGTTTGGTGAGAGCACAGCCTCTGCAAAATCCTTTCCCTTACCCAGCAGCTGGACACAGCCCTGATCAAAGTTACATTTTTCAGCAGAATCCAACAAGTTTATCCAGCCAACAAACAGACAACAAAATATTTAGCTTTAAGCCTCACAACAGCTTTCACAGAGCAGCACAGAGCAGTTCCAAAATATGAATGCAATTGCTCTACCAGCAATGCATTCATTGCACGAAAACATGAAGCGGAATATACACAGAAAATACAACATGTCAGCTTTTTTTTTTTTTTTAAATATCTGTCAAATACAGGATGTGACCTACTCTGAAATACAAGATGTGGAACACTTTCATAACTCCAACCGCTATTTACTGTAAAATGAAGGAAAGTTTGCTAAAATTAAGAAGCTGAAAGCAGCAACAGTCTTTACTTTTCCAAAACCACACTCAAAGTCATTACTGAAATTAAGATCACAGCACAACATAAAAATCAGGCAAAGCAAAATAACTTTACTGAGTCACACCACCTTATATGATTCAAGAGCCCCTGAGCGCACAGCCCTAGAAATGGAGGTTAGGGTTAGAATTACTTTTCTGCAGCTTAACCAAACTGTTTTAAAAATTACTTTGAATTGAACAGACGCTAAGCATGTTTACAGAAGATATTTCAAATTAAGAGTAGTTTACTGGAATTTAAACTGGGGAAAATACACTTTAAGCTAAATTGATAGATGCTATTCTCAAATGCAGGAAGTGTTTACACAGAGTTCTGTACCAATTCAGCTTCATTTAGGCACTTCTCAGAAAAGCAGCATCTCTGCATGGCCATATATCTTCCCTGGAAAAAGGGCTAGGGCTATGTGTAATCCTGGCATTTCCTTTCCAAAAATCTTTCCCCACTCTTCAAATACATAGCCTCAAGCTCCTTATGCGTTACCTACTGACTTCCGTATCTCCTGCCTGTGCAGAAAGAAGCAATCTCTTAAGTGAACATGCCCACACTTTATGCAGGGTAGGGCCTGACCTCAGCAGCTTTGACCCAAACAGCTGTAGCTCTTGCTCCAAAGGAGGGCCCAGGGCAAAGTAGAGGGCAGCAATCAGCAGTTACATTCCAGCTGACACCACTGTTGGCTGCATGAGACTTCTCAATTTTCTGTAGCATAAAGACAAACTACTTATGGTTAATTTGTTTAACTTCAAACTGTATCAAAGGAGGGAGTTTTCATGCAGCCAGACATGTAACAGCTGAGAGCTAGAGTGCACACAGCCTTTCCTCCTAAGTTACTCACATTGGGTCATTACAGGAATAAACTGTGTATGAGTGCAGCTCTACCCCTCAGAGCTTACACCATCTGGCTACTCTCTGATTATTGGCCAGCATAGAACATAACATGCTCCTCAAACTATTAAGATGGAAAGGTTTCTCACAGTAATTGTATTCATTTTTACAGTTTGGATCAATACGCAAATTGTTTTAAAAAGGGAACAAACATGAAATGACAATTTAAATGAAGGAAAGGAAATAAATACGTTGCTTCTAGCCTTGGCAGAAGGTCTTTCGTTTTTTCTACTCTAAGAAGCCTAGATGTATGCTTCAACTTTCTGTTGGTAACAAATTTCAGTATTAGCCAAATCCAAGATGTGTGCTTTACTAGGCTGAAAAAAACCCCCAACAACCCCAAATATGTTGACAGTAACAACAGACCTTGAAGCAAGGACATACAAAGACAATAATTACCAGTGATTTTTCTACTCCTGTTACCAGGAGGCTCTTAAACTGCATACAGAATGACAGTCATCCTAATATCATTACTTCAGAGTTTGGGGATAGACTTCTGTGTTAAAAGCCCCAAATACAGTTCTAGTAGTGAACACACATGAATGCCACTGACAAATCTAGCTGCAAATCTAGCTGGATGTGACACCAGCACTCCAAGAAAGATACCTTTAACAAGATCATCATGATGACTGAGTTGCCTTTATAGAATCGTAGAATAATTAGGGTTAGAAAGGACCTTTTCCTGGTTGGCATTTAATGCATCGGTAAGTATGCCTCATTTCCCTCAAACCAATTTTATTGTATTTTATCTAGAAAATACCTCAGAATGATTGCACTTATGAAAAAAACCAAAACCGAATCTTTCTGTAGTGCTCTTCAGACTTCACACTGTGCTATTACAGAAGAAACAACATTTGCAATCTAAGCAAGGTTCAGGTAGAATATCCCTAAAACAGAGATGAAATGGCATATTAGCCATTTTTCTGGTTAGAACAGTACCCTTTGTTGGCAATTTTTGTAATCCTATCTTCATTTTGGTTTCCTTATGCGAAGGAGAAAAATCAAAAATAGCGTCTTTGTAATCATTCAGAGCCTATGTATAACTGTATAACTGAACAGCAAAGACCTTATGAAGTAAAAGCAGATGGACTACATTATGTATGTGCCCAGGCATTTTAGGAGAGTATAGGAAGAATTCCTGGGCAGTGGTGACCACAGAAAAACTTGGTTCTCTTGTGTAAACAATGTTTTCCCCAACAGCTGTATTCCTCTTCCTGTTTATTCTTCTCTCCTGCAGAATTCTCTCAGTTCAGTCACATCTGCACTTCATTTATTTTTTAAAAATATTTCTTCAGCCATTCTTCTACCCTTTTCAGATTATTAAGGCTGAGGGAATTTTCCAAATCTCATTTCTACTTTCACAACCTATTGTGTTTACATTTTAACACTTCATTTAGGTTCTGAATTCACGTAATGATCCGCATGGGTTAGGGTCTTTGCCCATACAGACCAGTTTGCCAGGTTAGAGTTTTCATGTGAGCAACAGAACTTGTCTAGGCAATCATCTTTTCTTTGTGATTTTAAGACCAAACCACAGCAGAATGATTAACTGAAAACAGTGTTCAGTTGTTCCTTTTGTTAAAAAAGGAAATCAGTATTACATTTACAGCTTACATGTCTATAATGATTAGAGGTAAGAAAATTCTTGGAGCTTAATTTTTGTCACATCATGTTTGAGAGTGCCTTTTTCAATATCTGGGCTAATAATTATCATATTAAAATTGAACTTAATATTACTATTGATTTCAATCACTGATTTTAATTATTAAAATATCTGCAGTATTCTGTTGAAACATTACAAGTTCTGCTACTTATGTGAACAGAAATTTTTAGGATACATCTGCCTGCCTTTTCTTGAACTAAATATAATTCTGAAAACACACAATTAAACCAAGTCTAGCTTTTTTAATTTTAACTAAGTTACATGAAACAAGGTTGTTAAAAATATATTGTATCTGTAGTCTAGCACTTCATTTTACTCTATTTTACAGCCACTTTGCCAAGTCTCACCTCAGACTCTTCTTTCTTAAAAATAACTGAACAGATGATGAACTGCCTCTCAAGCGAAAGCATCAATCTCTGGAAGCAACTATACAAGCAATACCTGTTAAGATGATGTAATCTGTTCCAAGAAGCCTGTTTCTATTTTTAAGCGGCATATTCTTATGCTTTTAAAAGGGCATCTCCATCATATATTGTTACTCTGCTTTTAACCCAATAACAATCATCAGCGGTATTTAATATATAATGAAACAGTTTCAGAAAATCATTGATTTTATCTTATTGCCTACCTCAGTTCTTACAACTAGTACTTGAAGTGGTGAAGTTGCAAGACTATAAAATGCTTACACTGTGAAGAATATCTCTGCTTAAGGTCATGTTTTCAAAAAAGGTGCATCTTTCACAACCACCTTAAAATGCTTGAGTATTTTTTATTTAAAGTATCTTGAAATGTTTTGTTTTCTCCACTTAATGTTATTGAACTTGACATTGGAGAACCTGGAAAAAACATTACAGCAGGAACTGCACAGAGAAAACACACTCAGTGTTGAAACTCCATCTGTTTTTACACGGAGAAACAATAATGACAAAGCAAAACCTACAATTTTGTATAAAAAGCACTTTGTGTGGTGCTTTGGTTTTGACTACCAAAATTCTAGGTAAGTCATTAAATTCAATGTTTCCAACACCATACATTTTCCTATTAAAAAAACCTCAAAAAAATCTTAAAAAATAATGTTCTTGCTACTATTCCCTACCAGAATGAATCCAAACACACTCTTGGTGGCATAGGCATGTCACAAGAAGTGGTATGTGTAGGTGTTGCTTAACAGCATGCTCTTACAATATGATGATATCTCCTTATCTTTGCCATCACATTGCTACACTAAGAGGAGGATCTCAGAGTGCAGTGTGACACCATCTTACTAATTTTAGAGTACACAGCTCTCTTGCAGAGATTAGTACTGGATCTTACCTATTCATCTGATGAGCAGCAGCAATCCAAAAAAGCAAACAGACTGGGGGGAGGAGTGGGATTTTGTTTATTCAAGGAAGATTTTGAACAAAGAGTGATAAAGATGGATTATCAAAGGGATAGACTTCAGCATCTCACATTCCTAATGGGTATTATGAAAGCCAGCATTATTTTTCACATTATAGTACCATATATATCTAATGTGTGGTCTACTAAAGCTACTCAGATCTTTCTGACTTTTCCAGAGCACAATAATCATCATCTGCTCTCACATGAAAAGGCCTACATTTCTGTCACCTAAAGTTTGATTTAAGTTTTCCAGGTACAGTTAACCTTGGAATTTAATGTAGAAGTATAACCTGAAAAGAAACAGAGTCAATGGTTGTCCACAACATTTTTTTTCTTAACTTTTTTTTCCTCTTTAATTTTTTAAAAATGAATAATGTTGGTAAACATTGACTACCATAGCTGGCTCTAAATATCAGTCACATTGCTATTTGTAACTATGGCAGCTGAGTCTATTTGTTACACCACTGCAACTGGAAGGGCCAAAGACATTTTTCTTGAGATGCTGGTATACTTTGCTGCTTGGAAAACCAAAGGCTTTCCAGCTCAGTATCGTCTGCAGACATAATTATCATTAGCACATTTTCTTTTGGTTGGCTATTTAATAATTGAATTAGAACACCATCAATATCCACAAAACTTCTAAGAGTGCGACCCTCAACTGAATTATATTTATTAGATGTAGAAAAACACTCAGAAAATATATTACAAATGCACAATTTTGTGCTGGCAGGAAGAAAGTTTAGTTGATCTTTAAGGTATTTTCCATCTTTATGAGTTTCTGAAACTTTGTTTAGTGTCCCTCAGCCAATATTCTCCACTCTCAGCTCCTGAGAGCTCTTATTTTTCTAAGCAAAGTTAAATGCATTTTTCCAGTAATCACACATGAGGAACTGCAACAATCCAGATTTGCAGTTTTTTCCTAATTTAATAATTCTATTAAAAAATGAGAAATAACACAAAAAATCTGTAATGTTATTTATAAACCTGTGTTGTTTACTTACTCTTCAGTTTGTTAGCCTCTAAATGTCTACAGATTCCCTTTTTTTACCAGGAATTGAAATTAAATTTACTAGGATGGAAACTGCAAAGTCTGTTCTTACTTCAAAGATCAGCATCATATTTGTTTTTTCCTTCTTCCCTAGATTTGTTTTGGGTTTGTTTGTTTTTTTTTTTTTTCACTTTCTCAGCTCTCCAAGAGTTTTCAAGATGTAACAGACAATTAAAAAAATAATCCTCCAGCACATTATCACAGTGCCTCCAGGTTTGCAGGGCTGTTTTAAGCTGATGTTAATGGCCAGGCAAGTAGCAGATGATGCTGCAACATAGTATAGCCCCTTCATCATCACACAAGCCAAAATGCATTCACCTCAGGCAGTGCTAATAAGCCAGGGGAACAGAGGTGCAGGTACTGAGACTTCCCTGCAAGGGTGCAGCAGATGTATCTTACCCATACTTGCCGAGATCTTTATGATGAATGCATGTACTTCAGCATTTCCCTTCTGCCCCTTTAATCAATGGATTTATTTAGATCTTCATCTTTATTCCCCAGCTGTCCCCACAAGCTTTAACTGTCTTTCTTAAAGAGATATTTAACAGAAAACTTGCATAGATCAGCCACTCCCTACATTAGTACATTTACAAAAACAACAGTTTAAGGTACTATTATATCATTACAAAAAATTACTACAAAACCAACAGTTTAAGGTATTGTTATATCATTATCAGTTCTTGTTGAACTTCCCTTTTTCTCACTGCTTTTCCTTTCCTCTTGCCAGATTTATCTTTAAAATGCCATTTAAGGGCATAAATTTTGTTTCAAGTATGTGGAGTGCTACAACTAGGAAGAATTTGAGATAAACTGCCCAAACAACTCAGTTGCAAGCTTTCATGTTTCCTGACAGCTGCATGCAAAGTAAAATCTAGGCATTAAGGGTCCTATTATCATTTAGGATCTTTTTGGGAAATATTCTGACAATTCTCATCTGTGGTAGGATCTATTCCACTTCCTTAACACTTTTGAAGTAGCTCAAAGCTCTGCATTGTGAGGGAGGACCTCTCTAATCATCCAGAACAAGCCATGCTCCTTGTTCTCCTCACAGATCCCATGCAAATATATTGATCAAAATCCAACGCTTTTTCCAGATAGTACCCCATCTAACACATACTGTTTTACAAAATCACATATATGCTGTAATATCCAAATACCACAGAGATAGATACAGAACTTACATTGTACGCCAAGCAGATCTGTCCCCTGGCATTTACTTAGCTCTGCTGCAACCAGCCCATGCACCACTCCTTGCTCTTAGACAGCTTCAACCTATTTTTTGTCCCATCTGAGTTCCATTTGGTTCATACAGAAGCAGAACTCCCAAAAAAGCAGCTTTGGCAAAGCAGAGAGGATTAGACAACAGGGAAAAACAAAGCCCAACCCTTCAAGTACCCAGTTCTCAGTACACTTCTGCAGCACATCTTATCTCGGGGATGCCAGCATGGTTACTGGGTATTTACAAAGACACTCCAGTCTGAGAATGAAGGGGAAGCAGAAACCTAGAATAATGATGGAAGTGAAAAACAAATAAAGGAATAATACACTCTATCAATGTAGCACAATATATGTCCTGCCATGTTCTCTCACTTTTAACCTGCTATAGGTGGCATTGTAATGTCTAGGTTTGATAAGAAAGTTTATATTGCAATGTATAAGCATCTGAGGTATCTTAAATAAGTAAAATTAAACAGCAGAGCCTCCTCTGTGTTCCCGTAGGCTGCACATAGTAGGCTGCGGGTATCAAAACTTATCACTCTGCACACTGACATGTTCCTTCTCAGAAATCCATGGCAAAGCTTAAATTTTTCAGAGCTAGAGGAAGGACACGGGGGGACTATCAGCACTTGGGCAATTTGGTCTATATTTTTACAACAACATGGCAGAGCTCATGCTATAGTGTACAGTCATGAGACAGATAAAACAAGCTGGATTTAAGAAGCTTAAAAATCTGATGAGTGGTGGAGAATTTGGTAAAAGGCTACTAAATTATTCAAATCATTTTAAATATCACAGCATTGCCAAGATCCCGTTTATATTCTCTCAAGCAACACTTCAAACTGTGAACTTGGTGTGGAAGACCTCTGTATCTAGAATAGCACTGGAGTATCCATAAAAACTTTCAACAGAAGCCAAAAAACAAACAAACAAACAAACAAACAAACAAACAAGAACCACGTTACATAGCATTTATAGAACTCTGCAGGGAAAAGTAAATACTTCACCCATTTCCCTGGTTTGACTCAAGCAGCTACAGTCACACTGATATCTTCAAATAACAACGTAAAAGGCTGTTCTGCAGCATTCTGGGACACTTTGAAAGTGGTAGTATTGCCATGTCTCGTGTTTTCAGACTGATGCCTTGAGAACGGCGTTACAAAATTCTTTCAAGTACCTCATTGTTTTGAAAGACAGCTACAAAAACGCCAGTGTTTTAACTCAGATTTTATTCGTTCTGAAAATACTGGCTCAACTATTGATCTTTTAGCCTGACCTATTGTGACGGAAAGTATGAAAAACCCATATGGACTGATTCAGCGTTGGTCTCCAAAATCAAGAACTGTATCTGTATACATAATGACACACTTAAGATTACATTATAAAGGTCCGCATTCTTCAAAAACAAGTCCTACAAGCAAGTGATAGAAATGCTGCTGACGCACTAGGTGCATTAAAGATCGCTAAACCAGCACTGTTTACCTGAAATAAAAAAGATGTTTACTGAAGTAATACTTAGGATTTTTACAATTAGAAGTCTGAAGAAAACTTTCTTTCAAGCGCTCTGACAGGATCAGCTTCATTAACTGCTTGCTGCTGTATCACTAGATATGCAGCTCCAGATCAAATACTTCTCTCTGGTGATGGTATATTTTAGAAGCAAAACCCTTACATCAGTAACTACGATATCTTTCTCAACACCAAACTAGCATGAATTAGTTAGTTAGTGAACTAGTTGTAAATTATTGTTACAGATCCAAAATAAGTCCTAAAATCCCAGCATTACACTGCCACACTATGGCACAATTAAGTTCTGCAAGCAAGAATAGAACAAGATGACAATAAAAAAAACTCCTTTAATAATTTAGGACTACAGTACCCACCATTAGTTTTGTTTGCCTACTATACTTGTAAAGCACTAAATCCAAACTGTTGTGCCTTGTTAAGCAACAGCTAGCTAAGTACATTATGCTTGAGGATTTTTTTTTTCCCAAAATGAAAAAAAGAGAAAGTTTACTTTCTCCAAGTGTTAAAATCTTCAAAGACTAGTTTGATATGCCTGTTGCACAGATGGAGTATGTAGGGAAGTGGATACCAAGGGCACTTCTTTACTCTGTTGGCTACAAAATATAGAGCTTTTTGTTCTCTGCATTACAATGTAATCTGAAAGGTTTTCGGTTGACAGCCAGCCAGAGGAAAGAAAGGTTCAAAAGACCTTCTTCAAGTTTTGGGTTGTTTTTTTTTTTTTTTTTTTTTTTTAACTATTTGTGGTAATGCTACAGAATTTTAGAACCCACATTATTACCTTATGTCAGAATATAACTCATTTCAGACTCAAAAATATTTCAAAATACTTAGTATTTCCACGTTTACTACTAAGTTTTGTAAGACCTTCAAAAAAAATACCCAAAAACCCTGAAACAAATATTTTTGCTGACCTTGAAGCACAGCAACCCAAGATGGCTGAAATTTCACATCTAACTTTTTAACTACAGCAGATCACTGTACAAAGCATACATTAATTACTTTGCCATTTATATAATTTATACCTTCCATAGCATTTGTTTTGCAAGAAAGCTATAAATCAATTTTGTATGACCATTACCAGTACTGCTTTATTCAGTCTAACATTCCACTTTTTTTTTTCTAATAAATCAAACATTATACATAAGCAATTGGCTGAGGCCAAGACTGTACCAATTATTTTACCTGCAAGGACTCGCCATTATAAACATTTCCCACAAGGCATAATAAAACACGTCTGGTGCCACAAGACTTACAGGAATATCCTATACTGAAGCATTAAATAAAGATTAGATGACTAGCTGGGGTTTCATTTGCTCCACTCCTTCCTTAATTGCTACTGTCACCACTTCAGTTTACAAAAAATAGCATAGCCTAGATGCATGCCAGTGCTTTCACGTTAAGATGGATTATTCAAGCTTTTAAAATCACAAATTAACTATCTTTTGTTTCCAAACACTTTCAGACATGGATTACTTAAACCATCGATGAACACTGTTTTCTATTTTGCACATTACCTGTCTCTAAGCCACATGCACATATACTTTAATACAATTTTTGGTTTTAGGCCTCTGCTTTCAATCATCACACAAATCCTGTAAAATTTTTTACTGCCTTTACTCAAAGCACAAGCCACCATGTTATACCTAGGATCCTACTTCCTCCTAATAGTCAAGATGTATGAACAGCAAACTGTGAACATTATAGTCTTCTCACAAAATCGGCTCCAGAGCCTCATGAGCAAATCTGAAGTTCTTATGAGTGTTCTTGAACTGACTGGGACAGCATAAGTCCAAGTAAATTCTATACTTACACCTGGTAGCAAAACTGTAGACTGCCAGACTGTTATTTTTGGAAGCCCTTTGGGAGGAGAGGCATTTAGCAAACTTGAGTGATACTGAATGAAGATTTATGGAGAATGCATTATTAGCAATTTTAGTGTTTAGCAGTTGCCTAAGAGTCATGCTGGACTGCACAAGGAAATTGAAAACAAATTCCAAATTTGCAACTCCTCCCCAGAATCAAACAGCCAATTTTGAAAATGTTGGTTTTTAACTGTATCAAAAAAAAAATAGCAGCAGACCCTGCAGCATTTCTGTTACTCTGTACTTTTTAGTTGCAAAAATAACTTTTTTCTTCCCCAGCTGACAGCAGTCATATCTTCTTGCATTTAGTCTTTCAGGCATCACAACTAAGTACTTAAAATCAGATAATCTACTTTAAATTTTGTATTATTTAAATTAGAAAGCTTTAGGCTGAAGTGGAACAGCCTACTGAAAAATGATGTTTCTTAGTACTGTATCTTTCCTCGCAGCCCACTCTGAAGAATACTGTATTCCTTATCAGATTAATTGGACTCCTGTCACCTGGAAAAGATTAGTTACAATAAATTGTATCCTTAGTGCTGCTGAAATTTGTCTTCCCTGAAAGAAATAAATCTATGCTTCATTGTCACTCATCAGGCATCCCCTTCTAGGGAATTACAGGAAACTTCATACCTTCCTGAACTTTTCCATCTGCTTATAAAGATCTGGATCCAGCTCCTGAGACACATCTTTCATCCAGAGTAGAGCTCCTCTATATTCAGTCCGATACTGTTCCATTCGGTTTACCGTCAGAGAAGTGTCTGAGATGGCCCTGTACCTGAAAGTCTCCACTTCTTGGTACAATCTACTCAAAGGAGTACGCAGTGCTAATCTGGAAGAAGGCATGGAGGAAAGAAAGGAAGGAGAAGAACACGTCAAAAGAGTTGTATTAATCTGTCTGCTTTTGTGGAACAAGTACTGACATATTAGTAGCAATCAAAAAACCATACACTGCCAAAATAGTTCACTTAAGTGCAGTGCATGTTCAGATGGCTCTGCAGCTTGGTTGGGGGTACACATGAATGGATTAATTTTGTATGAATATTGTGTTTGTAATCTTCCTGTTCAAGTAGTGACTTTTCACTTACACATGCAAATAGACAAGTAACCTTTTCTAATGTGTATCCATATTTTAGTTAGCCAAGCTGCTTGTGCGCATGCTATTACCATTCCTCTCCACAAGCTGGACTTAACTCTAAAAACGTACCTGAGGTAACTATTACTGGATACATACCACAGATGTATCAGGATTGTCACATTAAGCCTCACAAAAAGCACTTCCATTAGCCTTTTAATCTTCAAATGTAAAGGTAAATAAAGAAGTCATCTGTCAAGTAGATAATGATCACATTCCTCCCCATTTATTTATTTATTTATTTTAGGAATCTGAACAATGCCTTTGAAAGACATTTAACTTTTGGAAGGATTTAGGCATTTCCTTCAACATTTCTTCCAGCAACTACACCTTGGAAAGGCAGTAGTTTTCCCTATGTCATCACTTTGGCTCCTAATGTGATCTCAAAACTAGATAGGGCTACTTTTGCTTTGCTTCCTCCTGCTGGTTCTGCTTTCCTCTTGGTTGCCAGCAGCCACCTCACTGAAATGGGTTCAATCAGTTTTACAGCACCGTTGAGTTAGTTTAATGTGTTACCTAGCGACTTCCTGGGCATAAGAGAATTCCTAATTTCTGCTCCAGTAACCAGTGAATTGTGTCTTCTTGATCTTTAACTACTGAGCTAGCTATTGGCATACAACATAAATAAGAGCAGCCTCAACTTCATGACCTTGGAGATAGCTCAAGAAGAGAAGCCAGACAAACAACTGGTTTTATTTTTATGCAAGCTTATTTTAAAAGTTGCTTTAAAAATGCATTAAATGAGAGATACGATAAAATGTGAACTTGTTAGTGACTCCCTCCCAATTTTTTCTCATTCTACAAAAATTTACCCAGCCCTTCAAAGGAAAATTCGGTTTATGTAAACGTGTCATACACTGAGATTTCTATAAACATTTAGACTTTATAAAGAAGGAAATCATCAGTGCTTTTGCTCAAAGGTGCCTTACATGTGTTTTAAGGATCCCACTCATGACTGTTACTGGATGTGCTAATGACCAAACTCTAACCCAAGATAAACATAGGAAATTCTCAGAGCTCTGTATGCAGTGTTTTATTTTGAGCCAAACAGCTGCAGTGTTAAGCTAAAGCTGGAAAGAATCACAGTAGGTAAGAGCCCCCCAAAAATCCTGTAAAATATCACAGAATATAATCTTCTGTTGCAAATGATGGTGAATTTCAAACTTCCGCAGTGCCAATACTGTTAAAAAAACCCCTCAAAAACACCATAGTACTCATCAGGTATTGTTACTTATAAACTCTTTGAGCAAACACAGGGTCAGTGAGACATCAAGGACTCTGGGTAACAAATGTGTTTGTGTATATGTGTGCCTCTGGACTCCTTACCTTTTATTGATTTGTTCTTACCCAACCTACACGACCTCAGTGGGGGTCTAAGATCTTCTGCTGGGGAACTTCAAGATGTAAGGCTGCAGCAGAAACTGGTATCCTGACTCCTCCTTTCGCCTCTATTTACTTGAGGTATGAGACCGCATGGCCCAGAAAAAGGCATTTCCTTACCCATTTCCTTGCCCTCCCAGGACCCAGACACCTCCACAATGAGCCTGCTGTAGCATTTCTCTGTAGAGTGAGGAGTGCCACAAAGCAGGAGAGGGACCTGACATCAACTCCTTTACAACTCCACTGCTAGAGACATGTGCAGATGCACAGCTTTCTGAACTGCTGAGCTGTACAGGTGCAAGCAGGGGATCTGGAGATACACAGATGACACAGCAGGTCCGTAAGACAAAAACCAGGATCAGACAAAACTACATAGAGCAAGCCATTAATATTGTAAATACCACAGAAGGGTTGGTCAGTAACAACTTTCTTATCATTTAGTTCCTCACATATTTCAAATGGCAAAATTAATTATGCCAATTGTGAATCAACTACAATTATCCCACATACTTTGTAAATCAGACAGCAATTCTGACACATATACCTTTGCTGAGAAGAAAAGCAGAGAGCTTTTCCTGTGGCTTGCATCATTTTTCCTGCTCTCGTTTTATCCTGAGAGCCCTGCAATCGAAGAAATTTCCCCAATTCATTTTCTTCCTGAGAAAGAACTAACAAAAAATAAATGAGTGGTCAAACATGTTATTTAATAGATTCCTAACAGCTTTAAAACAGGCTTAACATCAAATAGGTTAAGTTACTCTACATCCAAGCAGCACAACAAAAACATAATTTCATTGAATTTCTACATTTAGTAAACAGAAGATCTGATTCACTCCAGACATTTGCTGATATACTTAAGAATCACAAAATTCCATCAGTAATGAAAGACAACAGGAGAAAGAAGAAACATGCTAATACTTCCTTGAATAAAAATACTAGGTTGGTTAGATTGCACAACGGGCTCAATCTTGACTAAAGTATCTTTTAGTCATGGGTTTTAAGACCTGTTTGGTTTGGGACTTTTATTTTACTTTTTTATCATCATTATTATTTGGTTGATTGGTTTTTGGGGTATTTTTAGTCCTATTTTACCACCTACACTGCTTCAGCTGATCTTTGGTAGCATACTTTCTCTGAAGTTAATTCTGACTTATACTACCCAAAGCTTGTTCACTTCCTTTTCTCTTGCTTTCCATTTTTCATGCTTGACTACAGAAATGAATTTTTCATATGAAAAATCTAGTACTTAATTTTAAAAAACATTCATTTTCAAATTACTCTGCAAGATTATTTTACAACTTTAACATTTTACACGAGTCAAACACTATTTTTAAAATTATATTTCAAATACCCAAAATATTTCTAATAAAGTGATTCTTTTTTAAACTAGAAGATGACAATGAATTGTTGACTACTTCCTAGCTGGAACCATGGGTCTTTATGATCTCACAATCTTACACAAACATTTCATTATGGTCTCATCTATTAGTCTTCCAAGGCAGCTATTTCCTAAAGTAAAAATTTCTTCCCACTATGAATAGTGAGAACAGCCTAATATAATGAAAAGAGATTCCTTGAAGTCCTCATTCTTTTTCCAAATGTTGGCAGTCAAACCCAATGCAGATTCTAGTAGAATGTGCTGCATGCACGTCTTTGTGTCAAGAGACTTCACCTGCTATTGTGGAACACTTCTTGACCACTACTTCTTGTACACTACTATTCTATATTCTAATTTTACCTCCAGATCCTGAAACATTATCTCCAACTCTCTTTGGACAGTCAAAAGAAGAAAACACGAGAAAATATGAACAACATTCCACAGAAGAAAGTAAACTGAAAGATACCTCCAAAGCTGGATTCTCTTCTCCAGGCCAGAAATCACAGTAGCAGAGAATCAAACTATTGATTGCAGAGAGCCTTTAGAAGTAATTTAATATAATCTGCTGCTTGAAACTTCTTAAATGAGGTCCCTGCCTCCCCCCAATAACTGCCACTAATTATTATATCACCTATTAGAGGCAAGTCAACGTTATCAAATTCATCGTAATAGCATGGATTACTTAATTATAAAACTAGTATTAAGCCAAATATTCTTCATAGTCAATCCTGATTAAAAAAATATTATTCCATAATGCAGACCTACTTGTTTTAACTACTGTATTCAATCATACTTACAACAAATCCTTTTTTGATACAGTTCAATTGCCTTCAGCAGCTCCATACACGTTCTCTGAATAGAATGGAACAGCTGATATTGAAACAAAATACACAAAAAAATTTATAAGCATATACAAGAAACACTGACAATTCAAATACAAGAAAGAGATTAATTTTTGTAGAAATTACTAGGGTCACCATTTTCTTCTTGAACAATGAGTAATTTTTCCAGTGTGAAAGTACTTTTTCCTTACCAATTGTGTTTTTCTTTCAATTAAGTTGTCCACTGAAACTAAAGACAGACCAATCATAACTTATGAAAGGAAAACAAAGACAAAAATAATTTTGGAAACAGATCTATTATAAATAGCTGATAGTTAACCAAACTACTCATGTTGGGGGTTTATAATTGATATATATGTATATATATGAAGGTGTAGTAAACATCTTTCTTAAAAAAAAAAGAAAAATTGAAATAGGATAAAATGTGTATCCTGCTTATCAGGTGAAGCAACACACATACTGAATTTTTAATACTACAAAGTCTAGTGGAACAAACTTGCATTGGTATTTTGACATAGGATGTTATTGATTTAAACTGAGATATTACTGGCCTAGTTCCAGTTCTCTAACCAAATTTATAAAGCACCATTTTCCATAGGAAGCGGGGGGGGGGGGCGGAGGGGAAAATCCGCACTGACAAAAACAGGGGGACGTTATCGGGGAAATGGGCAAACACCACTCTTTCGTGTCGTTCACTTTAAAACCCCA
>WYDI02028542.1:0-70111 GCA_009867235.2 Psittacus erithacus
CCTGACCCAAACTAGCCAAACAGGTATTCCATACCACAGCACGTCATGCCCACTATATAAACTGGGGGCAGTTACCCAGAAGGGTGAGATCACTGCTCAGTCGGGCCGGTTATTGGTCGGCGGGTGGTGAGCAGTTGTATTCTCTTCCCTTGTCATTATTATTACTGGTGGTAGCAGCAGTGGTTTGTGTTATACCTTAGTTACTGTTCTTATCCCAACCCATGGGAGTTACATTCTTTCGATTCTCCTCCCCATCCCTCTGGGAGCAGGGGGGAGGGAAGGGGGTAGGGAGAAAGCAGCTGTGTGGTTCTGAGTTATGACTAGGCTTAAACCACAACACCAGAAGAGTGCAAGAGGATGCCTGCTTAGACAAAACCAATCACATCTGACCAAGGTAATAGAATTATGGTGGGATTTTTGTGAAAATATTCATTGAAGTCTATGCATTGTGTGATATGAAGATTGCAAAGCCACCTCTATCATAGCGACATCTCCTGTTTCTGCTTTCTGCCCTTTCTTTATCACCAAAGAAAACTTCAAGAAAAGTTGTTCAGCCTGGAGAAGAGAAGGCTCAGTTGAAAGGAGTCCTACAAGAAAGCTGGAAAGAGACTTTCTATCAGAAATTAAAATGGCAGGACAAGGAGTAACAGTTTGAAACTGAAAGATGGTAGATTTAGATTAGACATTCTTGACTGGAAGTGTAGTGATGCACTGGAACAGGTTGCCCAGAGAAGCCATGACCGCCCCATCCCTGGCAGTGTTCAAGGACAGACTGTATGGGCCTTTGAGCAACCTGGTCTAGTAGAAGGTGTCCTTGCCTATAACAAGGGAATTGGAAGTAGATGATCTTAAGGTTCCTTCCAACCCAAACTGTTCTATGATTCTGTATACATGAGAATTCTCTATACAAGACAGCAATATGCACAAATAAGTGCATCATGACCTGAGCTTCATCACGACAACTTTGAATCCAGAATATATCAACAGCTGAAAGAAAGCAACAGATGCCAACTGGAAATTAATGACAATGTTTTAAGCTCAAAAGGATATTGTTATAACTGAGTACCCATCATTGTTTGCATAACTCTGACCTGCAGGTTTTAAAGATACAGACTGTCATGTATCAGAAGGCTGACAGAATGGCCCAGTAAAAGCAACCCTTACATTCAAACTACTTTCTGCACATTCATACGGGACAACTGATGCCATATGAGTTTGTGAATTTGCTCTACATCAGTTTTTCTTTTCACTGCCCAGAAAGGGAATCTTTCTTTGAAAAAAATAAATTAAACCATCTGAGTTACATTTCTAAATGAATGTGGCTCTACTTGAACCACAAAAGCTTGCACAATGCACAATGCCTCCAGCTGGGTTCTAGTGAAGGTTGCCAATATTGTATCAAATTTCGATGAAGTATATAAACATTTACTGCTTGGAAATGAGACACATGTCCTAACACTTGCAGATCTACACTTTCAAATCAGTGCACTTAACAACGATCAGCAGATTAACAATGATCATTCCACTTAAAAAGTTCTGGCTGATGTTCAAGCTGGGCTTAATATGCTTGCTACATGTGATGCAATGAGAAGCTGAATAAACTGTCAAGAAAAACAAACAGCATGAGGATATTCACAACTGCAAAAACAATCAATGAAGAGGCAATAGTTTAAAAATAACAGATCAGAGAATGGAGTCATGTGGACACGACTACTTAACAGAACTAATTAGGCAACAGCATTGCTTCAAAAAACCTAAGCCCAAACACTTACTGCAGTTCCTGACCCACCCCGTACTGAAGTATGAAAGAATAAATTCTGCAACTTGCTACATATCTGTAATGCTTCCAATTCCTAAAACCTCACAGTCATAACAAAAAAAGCCAAATCAAAACCAACCAAAAAAAAAAAAAAAAAGCAAACAAATAAACAAACACTACACAAAAAAACCCAAAACACTACAACAGATAGTGTATTATGGCAGTATGCTTGTGAACTTTGGAAAACCATGTTCTATTAAGTTTAAGCTGAATCTAGAAAGAGTAGAGAATATTTTAGAAGAGTATTTTAATGTATGTTGATATTAGTAAACTACATAGGAAATTTCTTTCAAACCACTGCAGTAGACTGTGAAAGCTTACTAAGGACAATTATTCAACAGCTTAGTTGGTAAGAAAATCTAGGGTTTTAAATATGAAGAATTATGACATTTAAGCAATTGAGGTTTTCAGAACATCTTGTACTTAAAGAAATAAAAAGGGGAGGGGGGCTATCTTTAGGAGCCTTTAGCATCTGAAATACAGCAAATCATGACCCAGCAGGGTGAGAGTGGGCAGAAAAGAATATGGAGAGAAAGCTCAACGGAGTGAAATCAAGGCCCATGGTGCATAGCAATAGAAAAGTTTACATCTGCAAATCCACTGCAGATTTGCCTAATGTTTTCAGCACATGGAAAAAAGGCTAGCCTGGCAGACAGCAACAATAAATCCATAAAAGAAAAAACACTGCCAGTGAAGGAACATAAAAGACTTAGTAGGCATTAATACATAGGTGCAGCTTTTCCTCAACTGGAACAATTGTGAGTTGTGAACTCAGATTTTAGTATTACCAGTTGACACAGGCCATGTACTAAATACTTTGCATTTTATTCATCTTTGGGAAGACAGCACAGGGAATAAATAAACCCGCCTGTTAGATTTCCACACGAATAGCCAGAATCCTAGCAAAAGATTCAATTGCATATTTCCCCATCCAAAAGCTCTATCAACACTTGATACCATTCTTCAGACATCACAGAACAGCTCAGGAAAACAGTGGACATGCCTGAAAATTATTCTAATTAAAACCCAGCTGACCATCAAGACAAATACATACATTTCTCAAATCGATATACACATGCTGACTTTTCATTAGAGTAAGCAATTACAACACAGAAACTCTTGTGAACAATGTTTCTGGGTCCTTGACATCACCTGGAACCCATCCTCCCTCCTATCACACCAGCAGAAGACAAAGGCACATTTAAAAGGCTCCACAATTATGAGTAATGCTCCAAGTTTGTCCTTTACTTCAGGCAACTTCTAGAGCAATGGAAAAGACAGAAAGGCTGTAGAAAAAAGAAAGTAAATACTCTAGTTTTTACCTGAGACAGGAGAAGGGGAAAGAGATCAGTAAAAGCCAAAATAGGCTGAGAAAGACAAAGACAATTAAGTTTTCAAAAGTGAGTAATTACTTTTACACAACAAGAGTTACAAATTCTGCACACCAGGATATATTTTAAATCTGGAAATCTCACCTACTCAACAGCAGACAAGTGTAAAACAAATAATTTTTACTACAGACATTTGAACAGACTTAAACAGAGGCAGTAACCTGGTAAGAAACCAGAGTGGGGACAGAGCTAATGACATGTATTAAAGCAAGAAAGACAAGCTTGAACTTGATGCAGTTTAACAGGAGAGCCAAGAAACAAGATTTTTTAAATGGATGATGTAGTTAAAGAAGCAGGTAAAATGTGGATTACTTACATGGGAATAAGGAAGAGGAGGGGAAGTGCTACAGAGCTCTAAGAAGTTGCAATAACCCTGCAGAGGTACAAGTCCTCTAACAGGAGGCTCTGTAAACCCTAAGGGAAAAGGGACAAGTCTTCCACATTTTAGGGAAAGAAGTAGCAAAGTGCAGGCACAGCTGGAATTTGAACAGTAAAACAAAACAGCAGAGACACTGTCCCACTTCAGGAGAAGGCAGAAAGCCACAGGGAAGACTAATATCAGTAATGTCATAGCAAGCAAAACATAGTAACTTGATGTCCAAGAGTTTCCAAGGAATGAGAGTAACACACCATGATGTCTGAAAATGACTCAGGCCTTAATTTCTGCAAAAGTGCTCTATGCCATAAGATTTGTCACTTGGGGCAAGCTGCATCCGAGACAGACGCACTGGGGAAGCAGAAAGGCTATGCAGTGCCCTGGCAGCCTCCCCACATGAGGTCATTGTCTCAGCCACTACAATCTTTTCCACTGTAATTGTCTTCAGCAGATGATTATTCCTCACCTAAAGTTATGAGTAAATGAAACCTCTTACAGGAGCTGAAAATCTGATGTAAATTTTGAAAAGGCTAGCACCATCAGCATTATCTGCATTGCAGTCATCTCGGCAGCGTACAGAGGCATTTACACATCAACAGCACTGGCCGTCTGTTTCAATTAAGTGTCTTAAATTTAAGATGGCTTTCCTCAGCATGTGAGAAAGAAATAGTCTATTTTCTGCACAAAAAAATCTAAAAATGGAACATATAAGTATCCATTTACTAAGTGCTCAAATTTATGCTCATTTTGTGCTGGAAGATGTCCTTCAAATGAATTGCAGGACTCAAAAAACTGGATTAACAATGTTACAAATCATACACCTGTCAAAGTAACAGCATAAAAAGTGAGACTAAATATAATCTACTTCTTATTTGCATAGATACTATCTGTATTTAACAATTTGCTATAGCTCAAATATTAGCTGACACTTATACAAATTTTAACATAAATTACTGCATTGGTGATAATTTTCCTATAGTTAATTGTTCTGAAAATAACTTCTAAGCTTCTGTAATGCCCTCATTTCTGATTTAATAAGTTTTGTATTTGCATAAAGAAGAAACTTGCAAATTTATGCTTTTCAAATTTCCTGCCAGCTCTTCAACATTTTTCTCCAAACCAAATTGTAACAAATTCCCAGTTTACATTTTCATATTATTAACTAAATGCTGTGCAAACCAGGACCATTTCTAGGACCATCCTTTAACTGCAGGATATAGCACTAGGTCAATGTTTCCTTTACGTATACTAGAAAGAACAGTATTTTACCCTAGGCTTTTTTTTCTAAGACACAAAATTAGTTTTCGTATTTAATTTCAAACCCAAAATATAAAGAATCATAGAATAACAGAATGGTCTGGGTTGGAAAGGACCTTAAGATCACTTAGTTTCAACCCCCCCTGCTATGGGCAGGGATGCCTCACACTAGGCCCATGTTGCCCAAGGCCCTGCCCAACCTGGCCTTGAACACAGCCAGGGATGGAGCATTTACCACTTCTTTGGTTTCAGCATTATAGGATGGTTCTTTGACGTACAATTTGCTGTATAATCTGGACCCCCAAATACACAGAGTAAATCTCAGAAAACCTCCAGACACATCCTTATAAGGATTTTAAAAGGATCCAAGAGGTATCCAGGCAGCTTCAACTCTAAGAGAAGCAATTACAGTGTAAATCTTGGGAAGCACACTACTGAAGTAAGAACTCTGATAATTCCATAAGTAGATTAGCCAAAAGCTGAGATAGAAACAGTAACGAAAAGAAGAACTGAACAGAAATCTGAACAATCATCATCATTCAGGAAAACAAGTCAGTGTATATTTATACCAACAGAGCAATTCTGTTTTGTAACACACACATGCACAAATTCCTCTAAAACAACGGAAATAATACACAATGTTCCAAAAATAAGGAAACAAAGTGCTCTTCCATGCTGAAATCCTCAGAATAATGAAGATACAAAGATTTTACATCTGCATCTCTAGTTACGCTAGACGTTTTCCTTTTTTAATAATGAAGAGTATAAAAAATAGAGTAGAAAATAGCTGTTAAGAAAAAAGTAACACAGAACTTGTTGTAACTGGTTCTGCTGGCCAAATATCAATGTCATCAGAACTAAAATTACATTTCTGTGTGTAAGAGCCTGAAATTCCAGGTATCACAAAACAAACAAAAAGAAATATTCAAAGTTTCAGTCAGAATTCATGAGAAAAGTAATCCACATCAGATCTACTGCTTTGCACCATGTGCAGTTTACACTCTTGTCTCCTTTTAAGGACACTTAATAGATAACATTATCATAATGTTCACATTTTCTCTTAGAATTTCCTCTTTTCTGACAGAAGGATTTATAGTGAATTGCTGCAATCTGCCACACATTCATCTGATTACACCCTTACCCAACAAGCATGACCTGAGCTGCACTAGGAATGTGGAAAGAGACCTCAGGAGCCAGAAGGTATCCCGCATTAGGCAAGCCAGAAGTGACACACATGGCTAAAGAAAGGGAATGCCCAATATAACTCAACATAGGTGAAACTAGGAACATACCCCTGCCAACAGTTTCACAGAGGCTCAGTTTAACACTGGGACAGCATCAATACACATGCAATTTCACAGCTGGTCCTGCAAATCACAAGGCAGACACGTATGGGACTGCGTTGATCTACTGATCACTTGCAATGCCCTGAAGTTTTCCATTTCCAGTTCTGATATGACAAAACAGGGAAGATTAAAAAAAGGGGGGGAGAAAGTGAACAGAGTGAGGCAAAAAGGGGTGCTGGAGGAAGACAAGAGGTATGCGATAAGGAAGAGAAAGGAGACTTCCCATATCAGAGGCATGTTGAAGAAAAGCCTTCCTACCCAGCTCTGCTCTTCCAAGGAAGCAACTGAGGAAAATCAGGAGGGAACTGCCACACCAGCCCACACTTTAATCAACATTTCTCACTCACAGTTTTGTGCTTGTGTCTCCTGGACAAAATTTAGAGATGGTGATCTTGTGACCTGCCTCATCTTTAACAGGTTTTCTATCATTTTTGTCTTCTCAGAGACCAGCCTGTACTTAAGATTTATTCCCTGCAAGCAAAACTCTTTTTTCAAGTTCAATCTTGCTTAATGAGCTACCTTTTATTATGGGAAGCTTTTTAATGTGTTGTTTGTTCTGTCAAGCCCAAGTAACTGCTGACATTCTAATAATGAGGCCCCTTGGAAAAGAAAAAGAAAAAAAAAAAAAGAAAGAAAAAATGGTTTTTGCTTAAAAGCAAACTTTACATTTTCCTGTAAAGCAATTATAGCATGTTTGATCCATTTTAATACAAAAATAGCCTGCCCACATTTTAAATATTGCAGAGGATAAACTATAGAAAATTGTCATCTTCAGATTTTAATCATTCCCTCTCTTACTTAAATGTGAATTTAATATATTCCTTTTTAGACATAGAGGAGCTAGTGATAGCAGAACCACCTTTTCTTCACTAGTTCTTGCTGAGTCCTGAAACAGGAATTATCCATCTAAGAAGCATCTAAGAACAACTGATACCACTTTCTTAACATGAAAGTTATATTTTATTGTCAGCATATATAAAAATCAAATTCTATGGGCCAGCTTGAATTTAGCATACCAGGTTCTTGCATATACTTTGCCAATTTTGTCAAGAACTCTGTCCTCCTCTTTTTCTTCTCCCTACGGGAGAAAGGGAACAGTTTTTAACCAACAAAGAACAAAATATACAGGAAGTTCTGTTCAACTGATTTAGTTATTCCAAGAAAAATGCAACTGTAAGTTCCTGCCATACACACGCATATTGCTGAATATTCAGAACAGCAACACTAAATAGTTATGCAGGACTTTGGTTAACACTACCAAACAAGCAAATATTTTAGTATGTTTTTTGTTATTCTTGATTGCTATTTGCCTAACCTCATTATTTCTAAAAGATTTTTGTTTAATTGAACTTGTCAGATTATGCTACAAAGAAAAAAATCAGCAATTGTTTTGCTTCTTTAAGACATGCTGTCTCTGAACACTGTAACATGGAAGTGAGCAAGATTTATTTCTCTATCTAAAATACAACAGGTTGGTTTTGCCCCTTTTTTTTAATTTAAGAAATGGATGTTAATTGCAGAGCAACATTTGAAGAGGGCAGCGGCTACCTCCTCAAAAGAAGCAGTTAAGCACTATCCAGTTGTCACTTAGTTTCAATTAGAATAGCTTATTTATGCTACTGCTAAGACTGGATGGGATATGCATTACTGCCTTTGGAATCAACTGCACATATGCAACTGACTCATCATGAATTCACAGTATTACATGTTTTTCATTCTCCCCCACTGGATAGCTCTCTTTTTTTTTTTCTTTTCTTTTTTAGCAGACAGAAAAGGTATAATAGCATGTGCGATTCCAAGGAAGTCTTGAGCTGAACATGGTTTCCATCAACATCCCTAGAAGATGAAATCCCAGCATTATAAAGGGCTGCAGAAGGTTCTGATGTGGGTTAGGCCAAAGGACTATGACAGCCCTTACAGACCCTAAACACTGTTTTGCTACTTTGAATGTAACTACTGAAATTGATCAGATCTCTCAGCTATGCAGAACACCCATGTCTTGACCCCTATGCATTTGTGTCAGAAACAATATGATTCTTCCTAAAGAGGAATCACCTTATGAAGAGTACCACAGCTCACCAGCAGAACTCCATCTACATCACAGAAACAACAGTAACTGCTTCGCAGCTGAGACAGGGCTGGGTTTTGCATTACCTCATGTTTCCATGTGAGGAAAGAGGTGTAAACCCTCCTACTAAAAAAAAGTGCTCCGACTTAAAAATGGTTTTGAATAGTGTTTTTGAGGCAAACAAAAGCAATAACTCTTTGCTAAAATGCCTACAATCTGCTAATACCCCAGTAGAGCTGAAAACTCTGGCTTCTCTTGTCAAACATGACTAGGACACTAAATCTCTTCCTTTCCTCTTTGCCAAAGGAAAACTCATAAGGCTGCCATCTTCCTCTAGCAAAATAAAGCACTGAGAAATAGCAAACATTCCTAGAAAACAAGTCTTTTGCCATACCAGGGTAACTGGGAAAAAGACAAGAGCACCTTTGTTCTTAATCTCTACTGATTAAGCTTATGAAAACCAAAGCATTATAAACATATTTTCAAAGACTTTTGAACAGACTTCCTTCTACACTATATGATATATGAAGGAAAAGTAACATTACAACATTAAGCAGGTGAAAAAATGCAAGCTACCTGGCTAATGCCATTCTAGCCTCTGTAAGATGGCACACAACAGGTTTGCTTGCATGCTTTGGCTACCATTCAAGGTTTAACCACTAACACTAATTTTAAATTTTCTGTTACTACAGAACTATAGACAGTAACATTTGCTTTCAACTTCTATGCCAAACACCAAATCTGTAAAAAACAAAGATGATAAATTACTTACGTTTTTTCCAATCACATGGAGTATTTTCTACAATCAGTATCTAGATCAGATCTCCTATGCTGCGCCATGAAACAAGAAATTTGTTATCTTCCTCAACATAAATTCTCTTAATCTGTAAATTTTGTCCAAATATGGAAAAGCCTCCATGAAACTCCAATTCTGCATTGCATGGGCACCAAAAATGAGTTACAATGTGGCTCTAGGTCCCCAAGCAAAACTCCTGATTTATGCAATTCCATTATTCACAACCAGCCAAGAGGCCATGCTACCTTGAGTGACCTAGTTTTGGAGACTGTCTCTTGGTCATCTCCAAGATAAAGTATAAACAATGTCCCTAGCAATCTTTAGAAAGCCAGAAATGAACAAGACACTTATCACACACTCCTCCAGAACAGGCTATCATCGATACTTCCTATTACATTTCCACAAAAATATCATACCAAATCTCTTACTCTTTATGCATAACAGAAAATACAATCAACTCCAAACACCAACAATTTCAACAATTCTGATCTCTAGAAAGTTCATCTTCCCTACACAAAAGGTAAAGTTTCCTGAGGAAAGACCTTTTCCAGAACTTTGTTCAAGACCTTTATACCACCCCAGTCTCAGCCATTAGATTAATGTCTCTGCCAACATGCAAACTTAGCTTCCCATTCTATAGAGATCACAAACCAATTATGATAAACAGCAGTTTCACTGCCTGCCTATTTTACTCAAAAATAATCACCAGAATATGACAACTAGAGTGGAATAAAACTCCTAATTCAGTTCTGTCTCTGTAAACCCAGACAGAAACTGACATATGCTACCATTCTGAAAGAAAATTCTGCACTGAAGATTAGCTCTGAAATGACTGCAAGATGCTAATTTTACATAGCTGGAGCTGCCAAGTTATCAATAGTTTTACGCAATGTAAAAAATTTCTTTTTATAGGTACCAGAACAGAAACAACGTTGCAAAGTCAGGATGACTTAGTGAAGAAAGGAAGTCCACCCAATTCTACATACATAAAACAGGATTTAATACTCTGTTCTGTACCACAGAAACTCATTATCTTATCTGAAAATTATTAAACACAGGCTTCATTGAAATGCAGAATAACTACTTAAAAACATGTAATAAACGGAGAGGAGAGGACTGAAACACAAAATGCATTTAAACAACAGGGATCCAAAAGCTCAGAAACTTCAATCTCTTCACAACAGAAAGGTGAGGATTTGGTACTCACTCATGAGACCTCCCTTATGCCCAGAAGGCCACTATGCATATCAGGGAGTTGGGTGGCAGGCTCTGGTCATTGTGATCTTAAGGAATAGGAGTGGAATGGTGCGTTTGACTAAGCATCTAACGTACTTTTGAGAAGAGAAGGCCTTTACATCAGCTGCTTTTTACTAAATTTCTGTCGTATTAAATTTCCAGCTTATTCGTGCCTATAATCACCAATTAAAAAAAAAAAAAACAAAACAAAAAAAAAAAAAACAGAAAAAAGAAAGGCTACTAGACATCAGCATCCTCCAGAGTTAGGCCAAAGGACAACAACCATGAGCAATGACTGTGATTGATCTCTAAATAGCTAACTCTGGTTTCTATAACCCTATGGTACCTTTGACCAGAAAGCCTGATAGTACTACAGAGATACAAGTATGCAAATAAGTGCAGGAATATCTTTCAAAAAACACACAGAAAAGTGGTTAAAGGAACTCTGCAGAACCATTTTTATTTCTAGTCACAAATTACTATCCTGCAGCCTTACAAAACTAACCCATACCACTGTGCGTGCTGCAGTTTATACCCATTATTTGTCATATTCATTCTCTGGATATGAAAGTGTTAATTAACAACTTATTCTCTCATCCTATTCTTCAAACGTGCTACAGAAACATGAGTAATATCACAAAACTCCTGTTCCAACTTCAATTTTCCCCTCCCTCTGTTATTGTTGCAGCATGAGAGGCAGGGACTTCAGCTTTAGACACAATAAACAGAGATTACATTCCTTTATTAAGGTGTGCCAGAAACCTGAGATCTTTCAGCCAAAGAATTTTGTAACACATTCCTTCTAATTATTATGCAATATTACAGTCTTCCACAACAGGAACAGTAATTTCATGGTTAGAATCCAACCCATTCACTAGGAAACTGTTACACAGCACTCTCAGAAGGAAGGATATTTAATAAAACTGGACTGTTGAGTCAAAAGGACAAAACAAAGAGAAGCTTGTATGATTAAGCTTTATCACAATGCTAGCATTTATCGCCTTTCCACACATGCACATTTTTTATAAATTATCTTAAAAGCATAATGACAATAACTACTCTTGTTTATTTGCCTTATGCAATCCTGCATGAAAAGATGTAAAATTTAGTCATGTTTCTAGAAACCTGTATAATTTCCACTTCTCCACACTGCAGATACCTGTTCCTAATAACTGAATATATCTGAATACATAACTCACTTTAAAAATCTCCAAGGTTACACCATTTTTCCAGCTGGAAAAACTCTCAACATATTTAGTATGCTTGAAATAAAGATATTTGCTTTAAATAAATGCAAACCGAATTATAAAGCCAGGAACAAAGCATTCTAAAACTGTACTTATGTTTTTCAGCTTCTAAATGCTCTGATTTCATATTTTTTTCAGCGAACAAAGAAATGGAAACAAAATATCAACACAAGCATCATGCTGCAGCTCTCTATGCAAGTGCACTAAAAGATAAAACTTAAACACAATATACCTGCACGACACCTGGTAGAATGGATATCCTGGTAGAGGAAGAGAGTTTGAAAATCCAGACTGACTCGACATTGCCTTCAGGTATTGTATCCACTTAATCGCTTCTATATTCCATATGTTAATTTCTCACCAAAAAAATATGTGTGTATGTATCCATCTGTACATCTGCTCAAAGCTAACTAAAAAGAAACCAAGTGCATTTTCGAAGGTCTTGAAGATTCTGCCTGCATTTCAAACTGCTTCCTCAGTAGTGAAATTCCTGAAAGCCAACACCCTCATGATATCACATACTACAAAATCATAAACACGCAATTGTTTCAGTAAAGCAAGGACAGCCTGCCGGTTTTGACTAGACACAAAATCCAGCACTGCATTCTTCTTGAAAGCCCCGTGCCTTTCAGGCTGGCGAAAGGCAGAGAGACCCGCTGCCTTAAACAGCAGCCCTGCTTTGGCAGGCAGCCAGAGCCAGCACAACTTATTGCCAATGCCGCAAATCCCTCCTATCAGCTAATGAAGAGCCAGAATGCAGGTGAAACATGATTTTAGCCCATGACAACAATTTCCTTGAAAATACACAAGACCCACGACCTTGAATTTAATGACAAATCTTTTAAATATTTCAGTTAAATATACAGTGCATACAACTGTTTTATAAGCAACATCAGATTGCACTGCACATCACAGTAGTGTGAAAAATCACGCCGAGTTTTCCACCACTAAAAAAAAACAAATCCTATCACACTACACTCTCAGCCATGGGAAAACAGGAGGGAAGATTAGGAGATGGGATCTTAAACCACATTATTTAAGCTACTGAATACAGAAATAAAATTATGCACATGCATTTCTGTAGTATTTCACTACAGCTTAAATTAAATATCAAAAGCCAGATTTCTTTTGATATACAGTACAATGGTAAGTTATGTGAAAGTTTATTTGGGTATGCCTTCTGGAGTACAGGAAAATGCAGCTGGAAAGCAGGAAGACATGTGAGTAGCCACAGTATAGCCCAGTGGCATGACTAATGTCAAGTAGACTTGAATTATTATTTACCTACAGTAATGCTCCTGGAATAAAGAAGGTGTAGACTGCCCTCACAACAAGACATGATTAGTTCAAGCAAAACATTAAATAAAACAGATTTTTTAATTATTTCATTATCTGTGCTAGTTGCAGTGGAAAACATTAGAATGTTGAATTTAACATTTAGCTCTACCCCATGACATACTATTTACTCTTGTTTTGTCTCTCAGTTTTGGAAAAACACTGAATCAGTTTCATTTGGTTTGTCACAACTTTATAATCAACATCTCAGTTAGTAGAAAATGGGACAAAACTCTGTCACTAGTCTAGGTACCGTTTAAAGTCTGACTTGAAAGAATGGAAGCTTGTTCTTCTACCTGAAAACTAAAATCTGATCTCAGTGAAATGTTAAGCTTTTTGAACAAGTAACTCAACTGTTTCTATAGCATTTTAACAGCAATGTTTTACATTGCCTATTTGTCAAGGTGTAAAAAAAGGGCAGTTTATTATTGAAACATGATAACAACATTTCAAAGGGAGATGAAATTGCAGGGAAAATAATCACAAAAATTACCCAAACAATCACAGGCTACAGAATACGAGCTTGAGCCATTAACTGACCACCTACAACTTGAGGAATCACAGGCCAGTTTATACAAGAAATGAAACATACACTTGGACACAGAATAATATGCAGATACCACAGGTCATTCCTTATGGTACCAAATTCTGCCTATAAACAAGCCAGGATAATACAAGGAGAGCACAGTTTGCCCAAGGAAGTTTCTTTTATTAGCCCAACTGATGTGTCTGGAAAAACAAACAAGATTTTAGGCACATCAGTTTGCAGAATTTTTTATATCTCCCTTAGATGTAAAGAAAAAGCTTGAAGAGGCCATTTAAGAACAAATGATGTTGTGATATCAGCTGAATTTTTACAGACTTGGAAAAGCAGCTTCTACAAGCAGAATCTCTCTTAACGTCTAGTATGCAGCATTAATTCCAAAACCCGCATCTCACAAAAACCATGCAAGTAATAGCAAAAATAGTTGTGTGCATGTGAGAGAAAAACTCTTACCAGGCCGGTTCAGGACACTTTTCCCTGTCACATAATTGGGGATGCTAGCTTTCATCCCCACTGCCACATCTTTTGAGGACCATGTAAGTCATTTTGCTACACTGCAGTGGTTGGGTCTCCTGAGACATTTTGTGCGCACATCCCTAAAGCACTTAAATTTCTACACCGTGTATTCACTCATCTTTTTATTTGGGAACTCCTTGACAATGATAATCACAGCATTAACATATTTATGCAGTAATTCTCATCTCAGAATAACTCTTCTCAGTCCCAACCAGGATTTAGGGTGTTTCCATTTGATACGCCAGCTGAAAAGAACGTTCACGTCAAATCAGCAGATTACAGGATTATAAACCAGGAGTTTTAGAGGCTGATAGCGGCTTGCTATGCCATATTGCAAAAAATCACTTAGTCCTTTAATGCCTAACTTATCCACATAATAAGGAAAACACTGGCTGGCAGCAAAGGAATGATGCGAGGGTTTTTTGAGTCTTTTTTGTTTGGTTTTTTTTTGTAATTAAGTACTGAAATCCGCTGATTTACAGTTTACGAAGGGATAAAACAGCTGTAGCATATGAGGGAAAAGATGTGCGAGAATATTCAGAATAGAGCTTTCTTTCTGTCTCCTGCTCCTAGCTCTAACACAACAGAAGCATTATTGCTCTGAAATTTCACTTTAAATGTAAAAGCCATTTAAATTTTAAAATGTGGTGGAAACTACACAGTTTTTAGATGGGTGGACAGCATTACACAGTATTTGAAGATGGGGATACGCGAGATGACAATAGGCAGACAAAAACTGAATTTAAGATGATATTTATGGAAGCAGAACCCTGCGTTGAAAAGCATCACACCAGTTTAGTGATCTGGAAACAGGAGGGAAAGTGTGGCTTAACAGGAAGAAAAACGGAAGAGAAAAATCCGATGAGGAGCAAAAAGAAGGCCTCTACACAATGATACCAAACATTTACCAAGTGTTCCTTTAATTTTTTCCACATGTAGGCTTAATTACAGTAAAGAACTACTGGGATCCAGACCAACCTTCCAAACATCACCTCCAATAAAAGAGACAAGTGGGTTTCATTCCAACTGCAGTCATGTTTGTTTGACTTTTACTTTTGTGTTTTAGTGCCAACAAACTTACTTTAAAGTAACTACATTAGTATTATTTGGCATAGTGTGCCATGTAGTACCTACTACTTCGCTGGAACAAAATTGAACAAAGAAAGTAAGTTTAACATTCAAATACTGTGTGTTCCAGAATTTACAGTGACCTTAATACTGAAGTAACTGACCTGTTATGCAATACTTAACTGAGGTATAACTGCACTTCAAAGAGTAAGGATAGGCTGGAAGCTTGGAGAAGATCAAGCTCATGACCACTTTTAGGTATTTCAAAGAAGTAGCACCCTTGATGAACTAATGGAAAATTCATTTAAACAGGCAGACTGAAGGAGAAACAGAAACTAACCTCATTACTGGAACCTAAACAAACATCAAGTCTCAAAGTGAAAGCTGGCACACTGTAGACAGTTATGTCATGATATATCAAAATGAATAAAAAATGTTTAGTATTCATGAAAACAGAATAAGTGTCATGCAGAAATTATTGTAACATCAATACCATAAATCAATAATTTACTTCCATAAGAAGTAAATTTGGTATTTTCCCTGCCTGCTAAGAAATACATTAAAATAGAAGGAAAAAGGAAAAAAAAATATTATAGGAAATGCAGAGAAAATCATTACTGGAGTTTGAAAATAACATTATTACTTACAAAGAACATATTACAAAGATATTTGATATAATGAGCAGTGCTTAGAAGACACAATGGGAAGTCTTTTTTTCCTTTCAGTATGAAATACAAAAATAAGAAAATATTCAATAACACTGAAGAGTAACAGCAAATTTGAAACTGAAGAAGCTAAAGCTAGCTAGATATTTATGCAGGGAAAAATAAAACAAAACAAAAAAACCCAAACCCAAAGTGGTAACAAAAAAAAACACTGGAAGGAAAGAAGACCTAAAAACACCACCAGAACTTGAGAAAAAACATCTATGTGAGCAAACGATCTAACCTAGCTGCTGAAGATGTCTTTCAGTCTTTTCTGAGGCAGACTAGTGGGTTCACTGACAATGCATAATCTCTGCTGCACTCCTAATGAGCTAAGACTTATTTTTTTCAGCATAGTTTCCCACAGTTTTTTTTATTTTAGGTACAGACACATTTCTGCACCCAGAAGCTTAATCTTAAGACGACACATGTGAAAGCAAACCTGTTTAATTCCATGCTCCTCTTCAGAGACACAGAAGTCACACAGAGACATCAACAGCACTGGCTTAAAACTAGGTGTTCTCTAGACAGACACAGGCTTGTTCAGAATGATGTGTTCTCAACATCATTCCAGGAATCAGCCATCAAAAGCATACAATAAAAAGCTAAATACTACTTGAAAAAGACATTGGATTTTGAAGATTTCCACATTGAGTACCTTATTTGGTAGATTTAAAGAAATAGTGCATCTGGATTGAGGCTTCCTGTCAGAGCCTGAAGCTAGATCTTAAAAATTCTTACACCTGAAGCAAAACCTGGAATTTAAGTATCTATGAATCCATAGTGGAGTTATGAGGACAGAGATGTCTGCTTGCTACATTACTCCTTCCATTCTTACTTTGATTACAAAATAATATTTGTGATATCTTTGTTCCAACCTGAAATAAAAAAGAAAAATTAAATTCACATCTAAACAAGATTCTATTTTTAGCCCAAACATAAAATTGCTTTTAGCTACTTCACTTCTAGATAAGCTACAAAGATGCTCAGAAGTCCAGCACCAGGGTCTTGACTTGCAAGGCAATCTGAACAGCATCACCCTAAAGCTATTCCAGCTAGAAGCAGTTATGGTGCAGCCTGTACAGCCCCCCTTGACCTTACGCATTTGAATTCTAGATCAAATCAAAAATCTTAAGTACTAATCACAAATCACCATTAGTACTTGAAAGTACATCTTCTCAGCCTTTGTGTGAAAACTGAGGGTGGCAGATCTCCCTTCTCTCTTGCCTCTTCCACTCTTCCTGGAAGTTGCCACTCCCCATTTATAAGCTCCACCCTTTGTATTCTCCTCTGAGTGCTCAAAAGACAGGATCCTTCTTCAGGCTGGATTTGTAAATAAGCAATTGTGAGCAAAAACCTAAAATAAACCACTCAGGGAGCCTGGAGCTGAAACAGACAAATTTCATTTGACATAAGTATTTCACCTATTCTACGTCTTAGGTAACTTTTACCACCAGACGTTTCAACAGTCAGCCAAGACTTCTCAACAGCTCTCACAAATATTGCATGATAGCAAATATGGGAATAAAGCACACACTTAAATTGAGATTAATAAACTGGAATCTTGATCTAATGTCAGATAACCAGTGCATGTTTCTTCACTGTTTAGCAAGTATTCAGGTAGAAGCTAAACAACTGACCATTGTGGTCACAGGTTCTCAACTGATTCATGTGTAACTGAAAAGAGCTGGCATCCTGCCTGTCAGAGATAATCTTGTCCTGTTGAACTAGAGCAGTAAATCCTCCTGCCTGCAAATCTAAAATCACAATGAAGTTGCTATGTATCCAGCTACTGTGTTCTCAACCAAGCCATTCTGCCCTACAGCAATCTGCAGAATGAGAAAGAAAAATTCTGGTCAATGATAAAACATCAGGATCTCTTCTGGGGCAGAAGGAGAATACCTGGGCTCTAAACTAACCTACTGCAGGTCATGAAACCTCACAGATAGAAAGCCATGGACCATGACACAGACAGGAAGGAAGAAGTACCCTCCTTAAGACCTTGCCTCCCCTCTAACTGCAATTCCAGCTGAAACAATTAGCTGTAAGTAACCTGCAATTTGAAGCTAACTTCTAGGATTCACCTAAGCTCTACCAACAGTCAGAGGTACACAGATTTTAGTTATTCCGTACCTGTGCACATGAACAGTCTGTACTGTACATCTTTGAATTCTAACCTATGTGAACTCTGGGGGATGATCTCGCCCTCCATGCTAGTAGAAAATGTTTCCCTCCACCACCAGGTTCACTCTGTGTCATCCCCATGACCCTCACCCAGGAAACAAATCACACTTATCACCTGGCCACAGTCATTACCAGCAATTCACCGTCTGTCAGTAGAATGGAAGAGAGATGTTGCTCTTGCTGGAAAGCAAAAGCATCACTGGTCACAGCACAGGTTGTGGCAGCGAGCATCAATAACACAGTGTTTCATCAGCAGAGTCTGGCTGGCCTTGCACTGCTCTCACACGGGCTTTGGAAGGAGGCAGCTAAGGGACTAAACACCTCTGTCCTCAGCTTTACAGCATACACAGTCACAAGAGCTGCCACCTAAAAATACACTGAGGAAGCCCATGTCAGGGATACCAGTCTGGTGGAGAAAGGCTGTAGGATTCACATGCCTGAAATCCAGTGCTATCAGAGCTGCATCATCACTGGCCAGAAAGAGGAAAGAATTCCAAAACAAAACATGCAAAACCCAACACTCCACTCCCCACTCATCCCTCCCCCTCAAAAAAAACCCCAAAAACTAAAGAAGCACAAATCAAAACAATCCCACTTAGTTCCTAAAAGGAAGTTCAACTTAACCCATCTGTACAAGACTTTTCCAAAAAGTATTATAGAGCAAAGATTTTTAAGGCCTGTACCAGGTATTGACTATCTTTAAAGACCATTTTGGAAGAGATCATTCCATTTTCTGCTTACTGCATTTGTAAACATAAGAGTCTAAATCTGGTGTGCTGTAGAATCAGCAGGTATTCCGCATTTCAGTTCAAAGAAAATCACATAATCATATTGCATTCTCTCACTCTGTTAAAAAATTCCATATTCTTAAATCTGAAATAAGTCTTCTAAAGAACAGAAAAAAGCATTCATGAAGACATAACTATATATACATAAAAAAAAAAAAAAAGCAGAGTCTGAAATGGGATTAAGCTACTTTATCCTGCTTAAAAATGAATACTGGATAGAGACAAATATTTACAGTCAAATCACATGAACACACAGAACAGAAAACTAACCAAAATAATTGGGGGGGAAAAAAAAAACCAAAACAAAAACAAAACAAAAAAAAAAGCCACAAACACAAAAAACCCCAAGTCAGCCAAATAAACTTTAAGGGAATACACTTTTACAAATAACAAACAGGAAATCTAGTATTTCACTGAGTATGGATGCATGTAAATTGGGCTGAAATGATTTAATAAAAATAGTCACTACAAACATATGTAGAAGCTGCAAAGATGATCTTAAGAGGAATTTTTAAAATTACTTTGAATTTAAAAGTCAGGTTCCTCTCTGTCATGACCCAAATAAATCTTACTTTGTTTGAGCTACCAGAAAGTAACAAGTTTCTCTCTCAAACATACACAACTCACTAATACAATCTAAGCAAATGCTTATTTAATAGCATCCAAACTTCATCTTGCTGGCCCTTGTTGAAACCCCAGAATATATAATCTCCATCTTGTAGAATTATGAATACAGAAGGCTGATGCTATTTTTGATCATCGGGATAAATAAGACAAAGTCTTCTATGTAGGAGTGTCATACAGTGTCCTTTTTTAACTCAGAGTTGATGTCAGCGGTCGGATAAATTCTAATCTATAAGAATAACCTATTCAAAATTCTTACTCGCAAATAAACTGTAACCTTGTAAATTGTGCAAATCATGCATCAGATTACAGAAAAGTGTTACAATTAGAGGCAAATGAAACACTGTCATTTCACTTTAAAGTTAGTCATTTTTGTAATCCAATGTACGTCAAAAGAACAAGAGTAAAAAGAAAAACTGTAGGGTGTACAAACTCCTGAGGTCAGGGTGATAAATGAAACCACTTCCAAAATAAGCTTTCCTAATAAAGGCTTCTGAACCAGAGCTGGCTTGCATTCAGTTACTAGCACTGTTATAAGTAATCTGAAATATTCTTGATAAAATATTTTTAGTATCAACTCTAGCATACTAAAACCAGTTGAAGGTCATTATGAGGATAAAAAAAAAAAAAACCAGAGTTCAGACAGACGGAAGATAACAAATTCATCCCTTACTCTACACAAAATATTTTGAGAACTCTGTACTTCAATTTGTTCAAGATTGTTTATAATCATCATCTTAATGTATTATAATCTAAGCATTAAAAAAAGAAACAATGTATCCACCAGTTCTTGGATTACTTCTGAAATCTACTTATTTGTCCCAGCAGGCCACCTGAACTATTAAAAAGCAGCATGTGTTTTTTCAGTTAAAAGAGAAACATTGTATACATAGTTCATGTCATTCCAGCCTCCCTGAAGAAACATTTGTTTAATTAGACAGATGGCACTTTTTATCATACTTTCATTTGTTCATTGAACTTAAGAAATTTAATTTGCATAGCAAAACTTTTTCATTTGCTAGGTCAATTCGTGCGCCACTGTACAGCAATTCAGCGCTACAAACTAAAGCAGAGATACAAAATGAAGCAGAGATAAATCTAACCTATTCTCTGAAACGTAAATATTTCATACTAGTCTTTTTAAACAGTCAGTCATTTAAACTCAAGTCTGTGCAGGTGCAAGAACTGATTTTTTTACTTTTGGCATGTTCTTTTGTAGGTGACTTTAATCTCAGGAAAAAAATAATGCTAAGGAATCCTTTGTATTCTGTTACATTTTTATGATTTCCATTACCATACACGATCTTGAAATGGTAGAAATTAAACTTAACTGTGAAATGATAAAATATACAACACACATTTGAATCACAGACACATTTTTAAACCGAAGTCTGCAGAGAATTCTAAAAGAACAATGAGATTTATGAAAACACAAAAATACCTAGGAACACGAGGAATAGCAGCGTGCAAGGAAACAGGGGCCACGTGCATTTCGAGGACATAGGATGCATTTCTATGCAAAACAGAGCAGACAAAACTTACACTGACTTACACACACAAACAAAATCACTAATTATATATTGATTAATCTTCTGAAGCCTGATTCATGTTTACAACACCTGACTAACCTCAGGTGCTTTGCCAAAACAGAAGGGCATTCCCCCCCCCCCCAAGAATAACAAGGATAAAAATACAAAGGATATAGACTCAAACCAGGACAGTAACACCTATGACTTGCCATTATTAAAAACAGCCAAGATAAAGCATGATTTCATTTTTAACTGAGCTTTTGATTCCTAGATCAATTTCATTACTTCAGAAGGCATTACAAATAATTCCACTCTTCATTCCTCATAATAACATTTGTTTAAACACTTTTGAAATAATACAAATATTTATTCCCTTTGATAAGAATTAATCATCAGTTTGAAGGTAAAGTCCACAATGACCAAGAAACATTCTTCCTTTCTCATCAGGATCTTTCACAAAACTGGAATGTAACTACTAAGAGAAAGCCAGTGTTAACAGTATGTTCCAGGAATATCCAACATGCACTGCTCTAATTATTTAAGATAACAGTACTCAACTTTAAGGCAGGTATTCTAAACACAAAGTAAACTTTGAAAAACATGGTACTAAGTAAATACTTCACATTTAAAGTTACAGGATGGAAAACTCAAAATGGTTAGTGAGAAATAAGTACAAAATCCTTTTATTATCTCTGGCATTCAGTACATGAAACACATGAAAAAACACAGGGTTTCAATTTAAACATTACAATCTTTCTGCAAGGACTGAACACTGATACATACCTAAGATAGTACTTTTTCATAGCGTTGTTACAGTCAGCTTCAGTCAGTCATTAACTGTTCTCATGATTAAGCCTAAAGCATTCGTAAGCACCCAAAAGCAAAGCACGGTCATTAAAAAGGATCGAGCTTGCTCTCTCCCCACTTGCTGAAAAAAATCATTAACACCTTCACTCCATTCCTTCTGCCTTGGGAAGGCATGAAAGGGGAGGGAAGATGATTAGAGCAGAATACTGCCTGCCTCTTTGCCATCATTTCCTCCCAACAGGTCATCCACACATAGAAAAAAGACTAAACCTGGTCTCTAAGTCGGTTTCAGTGCTTCAGACTGGCTTAAGAGAAACAAACCACAGTCAGCTCATTTTACGTAACTGATTCAAGTTCAGCATTAGTTGATTTTGCACCAGTGTTAAAACCACTTGCTCCTGGAGATGCCCTAACAAGACCACATCCACTTACTGCCATCAGTCTTTTGCATGTTTCAAGAGAAAGGCAATAAATTTAAATACCAAATATCAAGAAACTATAATTATGATATTTTATCCCAGATAATTCCTAAAACCAGGAAATTAATGTTTAAATGATGCATTATTTTAATTAGCTCTCAACAGCAGTCCTTGGCCACACAACTTCTGTGGCTGAGATGACAGAAGCTTTGCATAATTACATTTGCAGACAATCACCTTCTAGGTTTCCTCCCATCTAGAACAAGTTAATCATCTTGTTATATAAAGCCAAATTAAATATTATCATTCAAGAAAATATCCCTTCTCAGATTAATTATTCAAAGGAAAGCAGAAACTGTTATTGCAAGCATAATTTTAATGGAAGTTCTTAAAAAACTGGAGCACTTTTGGGATCGGAGGATTAAATTTGTAAATTTCTGCTCAGAGGTATGAATTAAAAATCTCTGCAGTTCTGTGGAATATTAAATTTATTGAAAGAGCCTTGCCATGTTCCATGACTCGTACTTCAAAGATTATCAAGAATTACGCTCTATTTTAAAACTCTCTTCAAAATACTGCCTATCACACAATGACTTCTGGTTCAAAAACTTCAGTAAGTTTAAAACATCTCTGTAACAAACTTCCACACAAACCAATAAGAAAATGCACTGTCCCTATTCTCGATAACTAAATTTTGTCTCAACAATACGCTGTGTTAAAACAATTATCTAACATGTTATGGTAATTTAGGTCACACTGTATCTATTAGATTTGCCTTAAAGCTCTTCCTAATAAATCTAATTGGAAGAGAAGTGTTTGTCTTATTTTCTCTAAAAAATTGCTCATTTAAAATTAGACAATAGGCAACCCACAGTCTTTGAAAGACTCAACACATTCTCTGCCAGTTACGTCAAAGGACAGAACATGTATTTTAGATGAATTTTATCATGCTGGAGATACACAGAGAAGCCTTTGCGAAAGTACCATCATTTATAATTACACAATTGCAATTCCTTCCATATTTAGGAAGAGAAGGGGGCTGAAGGGGGTGTTATTTTTCATTAAGCTGCTATAAATTTACCCTCATCATTGAAATGCTCTTTGTTGCTCCTGTCATCTTCACCGTTTCCTGTATTTGTATTATGGCTGTGCTCAAAACAGCAATACACAAGGCATGACACAAAACTGGAAGAGGTCCACCTTTATAGCTTAAGCATGTATTAGCTATATTTACATATAGTAAACATTTAAAACTAAAAGTGTTTTGACTGAAATAAAATGCAATGCAAACAATAAAAGGCAAAATTACTATGTTCTTTTTATTAAGGGATATAATTTTAAAATGAGGTAAAATAAAATTTAAAAAACTGTGAAACTATGAGCCTTCAGTTTCCTTTCCAGGTCACCAAACATACGCATAAGAATTAAACTTTTTCCTAAGCTTTTATTTTACTCATCACCACAAGATTAAAACCTTCAGTTTGGAAATACTCCCATTACTCCTTACTTACCTCATAAATGAGAATGAAAATACATGCAAAGAAGTGGCTCTAGGAGTATATGCTATACAAGTCCCTTCATTAAAACCTACCAGACGACGAGATCTAGTGAGTGACAATCCATCCTAATTCAACATTTGTTTTTGGTTACTTTATATTTACTAGCAGGTGCTCACAAATTGTAACAAAATAACACTGAGTCTCAAAATATCTTAAGCTGGAATCAAAACACTAATGAGTCACGAGTAACTTATTTTTGCTTTGAAGCAATATTTACATAATGTTACACCAGCAAACACATCCCAGACATACTTCCTAGGGGTACATTCAAACCAGAAACAAGCACATACAAGGTTTAGAACAACATCAGAAAGAAGGTGGTGTATTTCATCTGCACAGTGCTGACAAACTTGCACTCTCCAATTTTACACAAATGTAACAGTAATTACTCACATAACCTATCAGTTCCCACAATGCTCATGGGGCAGAAGGCGATGGATTTCTTGGTGCAGTGGTACACATAATTGCTGAAATCCCAGTGTCACATCCTTCTGATCACTTTTCAGAACCAGGCATAAATGTCTTATCCACGCTAAGCTACTAATACAATCAATTCTTCGGATCCATGCAAGCAGTCTTTTTTCCTACAGAAATTTTTACTCAACACATCTGCTAAGTAATGTTTTTTTAGATTGCTTTATCCACTTATTTTGGACATTTAAGTAACCACTTCTCTTCCCAAATTCTCCCAGTTCTCCCTATCACAACTACACCATCCTGGTGACTCACTTTTTTTTCCTGCTCCCTTTTTGTAGATTCCTTGTGATCTCCCCAGTACTTCAGCTGCTGCTTCCGTCCCTGACAACTTTCAAATTTAGGAACTGTCTATAATATGAAATCTCCTTACTGTATTCAGGCATCCACAAACCAGATTATTTTTTTATATACATATACAAGACTAAGAAATCCTGGCCAATCTTAATACAAGTATTTCTTCTCAACCTCTTTCAAGCTTTAATTCGGCTTTGTGGAAAATGCTAAGTTTCGTATCTTCACTGCTTTTCAAAAATCAGAGCTGCCTCATTACCAAGAAGTACTCCATTTTTCCATGCTAATTTATTCCTAATAAAAGGGAATAGTTAATAAATATACTACAAAAACCCCCATGAAACAGGACCACCTCTTTTCCACAGCATTTAGATTCAACAAGCTAAAGACCTCAAACTTAGTTCATGGTTACTCTATTATACCTAAACAATTTTCTCACTGAAAAAAGGAGGAAGGGGAGACAAATTAGTCCTCATACTAATGGTGAAAAAGGAAGTATTAAGCATAAAATGAGATAAATTTTTCAAATTTTCAAAGGGTTAGTATAATAAATTAATAGATAGGAACCTTAAAATATGGGATCTGTGTTACTGATGTCCTATAAAGAGGACAAGATTACACATAAGATGCCTGTGATGATTTGTGGGCCTGTTTTCCAGTTCTGGTATGACATCTAAAATGAAACAGACCCAGGAAGTATCAATATGCTAAACAGCTTTTCTGCATAGAGAAATACTTTGAAGCCATGTGAAGCTGTGTGAACAGCTTTCATAATGTTTAAGCTTTTGGCACAGAAGAAGTAATTTTGTAAGAAGTTCAAATTAAAATTATCATGGCTCTAGAAGTACTTAAAGACACAAAAAAAACTCCAATGGACTTCTCTAAACCAAGAAAACAAATCCCCTCATGCATGACATGTTTGGTACTATAAAGAAATTACAGCTGAAATACCAGAGACTGTGTGAAACTACTACCCTCTAAGATCGTACATAATACCTGAAATTCTGGTTTATTCTTGATTTAACAGTCTAAAATGTCAAAGCCATTCCCACTTTACTTGTGTTCCAACAGATTAGTTTTGCCATCTAAGACAGATAAAAGCACTGCAATTCCATTACAGAAGCTTCCAAGTGCTTGTTCAGCCTAAACATATATTGCAAACTTTACATCATAAATGATATGGTATTATTCTAGAAGATGTTTCCTTCTGCACTGCAGGCTAAAACCGGCATAATAAGGATATGAAGACTACAGAAGACGTCCCGTGGTATCTAATTCAAAATGTCAGAGGATAAGTATACTGCAGGATTCTCTGGATGTCTTCAAGAAAAATAAAGATCATCAGAAGCGCAGAAACCTGAATGCCATCCAGACCCAGATTCACTTTTACACTTCACCTTATTTGCAAAAGCTTGCACTTGAAAGATTTTTAAAAATTATTTTAAACTAATTAAATTAGTCAAATCATGCTATTAATTCCATAGGCATACTCAAGGAAATTTAGAAGGCACTTCAACAGTCTTAACTTAGAATGGTATAAATCATGAACAAATACCACAGTGGTGAAAGAAAGCAGCAGCTACTTGCAATAAAATTTCCTCATGATGGCAGCATAAACCATTCTGATGAAGTGCTAAATGACAATACACATTCCAACTCACACAAAACAGTCAGATCTCAACTGCTTCAGCAACAGTGGTCACTACTTTTAATTTTCTCCCTCTTCAAAGTGCCATTTCAACCATGCTTCAGCCTTCTTATATAGTCCCCAGAATCCCATAGGAGTATTATTGTACTCCCCATGTAAAACCTATCAAGAAAGAAAAGGCACAACCCTACAGAATATTTTAACAGTAATTTTATGCACCTACCCCATATGCTCCATCCAATTTTTGTGTTATTTGTATATTGTACTTTGAAATGTCTGTGACAACTGCACCATCTATGCATTTGTATGAATCACAAAGTAGAGGTTTCAATCACGATCTATGAAATTCTTTTGAAGAATTATCTTCCATCATGTTCTGTTTGCTTTTGATGTTTCTGCATTACAAAGAAGACAATACCATGACTCCAAAGACACTCTTATTTTCCTGGAAGTAATAATAATATCAAAACCAGATGGAAGGATTCTGAAAACCTTGCTTTTTATCTTACTGACCTTCCACAGCCTATAAATTACAAGTATTTATAGCCAGTTTATACTTTTATAAGTTATGAAATACACTTAATTCAAAATCTACATATATTCCTGCTTATAAATAAATTGTATCAATTAGGAATGTGTCTATTTAGAATAGATTGAAGATAAAAAGATCATCATGTTTGGAAAGACTTTGTTTAAAGGCTGCTTCTAGTGCAATTCATTCTTTTTAGACTATGCTGCAAATGAGGCACTGCTGAAGCTGCTACCTCAAAAAGCTCATCATGTCACACTTCAAAAGTTCACTTAATATCCCCCCTCAGATCCGTCACTGTAACTGTACACATAATTGTTCCTTACCCCAATTCTACCAAAATAAACTTAGTTTTTTAAAACCACGCAGTAAAGTAACCTGCATCACTGAGACACCTGGTTAGGAAGAGACAATACACTCAGTCATGCTGGCTGATCCAAGAGGACAACAAACTCCTGAAGGAGAAAAACCAGACAACTAAGAATGAGTGACCACCTCATTGTCCCGCTCAGCTCCAAGCTTCATATATGTCTACAGCTTTCAAAGGTGTGCTAAGCATTTCCTTTCTTAGAACACCCCACAGAACTTAAGCACCGGAAGTGCATCTTAATTTATTTCATCTTCATGTTACTGACTAGCCATGCTTAAATACACTTAAGAACCTGAACTATTTGTAGTTTTACACCATCTCTGAATAATTGCCTACTGCTTAAAGGAAACAATCTTGAGACTCTCTCAAACTGAAGATGCCAAACTGCCACTCACCCTATTTCTAGATGTTGCTGAAGACTGAAAGAACAAACACTTGGAAGGAAAGGGAAAAGATCCACAACAGACACACAAACCCGTTTCATTTAGATAAAATAAAAGCTAGAAGAAACACAAGTGAAATGGGTTTCTAAGCTGTGAAATGAAGAATGGATGTATTCCGTCTAAAATTTTACTTTGCAACCCACGTTGCAATACCACAGCCTGAACAACTTGGCAGTTTACATGGCTTAGTATTCCTGGACAGAGAAAACGAACATGCTTGCACACAAATGTAACAGCCAAAAGCAGCAGTGAAGGTTTTTTGGCTGAAGTTAAACTTTTCCTCAACTATCTCTTTTCATGTCTTGGCAGTTTTATCTCCACTACAGTAAGGAAGGCAGTTAACACCAATTTTCTTAAATCAGACTCAGATTACACTGACTGAAAAGACTGACCGTATCGTAATTTGAGGTTTTACAATAAGAAGGTTAAAACAAACCAGCAGCATCTTTGTTTCTGAGCAATATATTCACTGCACAGCAAATATTTACCACATCAAAGAAAATGTAGCTTTATAAAGAAAGCCCATCTGAACATTCATGGTTTCTAATAGAATCATTATTCCTCCAGAGACCTCACATTTTTCTTCTCCATACACCCTTATAGTATACCTATTCTGGCTAAGACAGAAGCAGATCTTTACCACATTTTCTCTGCTAACAGGATTTTTCAAATGAGCAACAAAGATTGGGAACAGCTGGAGCTTCAGAAGAGAATTGTCCCACTACTAGTAGGAACAAACAGAACAGATCAAGCAGAGGAAAAAGCCAAGTTCTACATCTAAAAGACAAGTTACTAGGTTTAAAAATCACAGCCTAAAATCAAGACTCTGCTGATGGTATGTACATTTGTCGTTTTATTATATAACAATAACAACGTAATATTAGGATTCTCATCTGAATTAACAGTCTCTTGTTCCTTTAGGTCCTTTAATTCAAGAAACACGATGAGGTCAATTCAGTTATGTAAAAGAAATACCCAGATGTAATGAGAAACCATGATTTCCACCATATTCAGCAAGGCACTTCTTCAAACATATAATGAAATATTCATGGCCATATTGTGACGGCAGACCCTACAACCAACTTAAAAGAAGCAAAGGGAATTGCATGACAGCCTGTCAATTAAAAAAGAAAAAATTCTAATAAAAAGGTGTATTTGACAAGACAAACTTTCACTCCCAAATTATTTTTTCCTCTAGTCTTGTCTCTCATTGTTAGACCAGCAGAAAAGATTAATTTTTCCAGAGATCTAACTGTACAATAAATACAGCATGAAGATTATTTTTTTTTATTATCAGACAAAAGTCTTCATATGTAGAAAACATTTTAAAAAAAAAAAGTTTTAAAAAGCAAGGAAAATGGAACACTCAAAATTGGATCCAAAGTATGATCTAGCAACTGAAAGTACAGAAATGCAGAGATAATGCATAATGTACATCTGACAGCAAACTGATCGGTAAGCAGGAGGTACCCTGGCATAAGCCACCACTGTAATACGGCAGTGAAAGACAAAATTCAATGCCAGGATACATCCTGACAGGTATTTCCAGAAGACACAAGGAAATATTTCAAGTAGCCTTTAACTGTGTTTCAGCAAGACTTTATTAAGAACAGCATGCACCATTCTAGATAACCTTGATTTAGAAAACATCAAATAGGCGCATGTAAAAAAGGCTTTCTGTATCTGGGGAAGAGATTAGGACACATCAAGTACTCAGTCATTTGCAACAACCTAGAGCACATCTCCTTTGTAAAACGTAGCACAAGCAGAGAAACCTAAGCCGAAGCAAGCCAAGCTAGCATCTGAACCAGACTGACTGAAGATGGAACACTACAAGACACCAGGCACATCATCATGCGGACATGACTATACTGCTTTTGGCTGAAAACTAATGCCTATGACTCGTGTTGTGCTACACAGGTATAGGGCCTCGTGTTCAATACACTGCACACAGCACTTACATGAAGCTTATTCAACCCTTTATTTTGTAGGGTGTAGGACTGCACTGTTTAAAAACAAACAAATCAATCAGTAATAAAGGTATCAGAGAAGAGAAAGTTGCCTTTGTCAAACAGGAATGGCAGGAGTCTAACGGACACCAGATTGCCACTTATTAATACAAGTCAGAACTAAAACAAAGTTCCCCAAATTTCTTTATTTCTAATGCAATCTAGTAGATACAAGAAAAAAGAAGAAAACAAATTGCAAACACACAGAAAGAAACAGATGCAGATTATTCAGTCCATAAGATAGTTTAAATGATGTGGTGAAAATTAGAAGACATGACTGAGTCAATATCTGCTTGCAGACACCAGCCCATTGTCTACGAAAACTAGAAACAAAAGCTGATTCATATATTTATTAGTATTTCATAACACTGTTCTTGCAAAGAACCCATGGTCATTTGTAAATATCAATAAATATTTTGGATTCTTCTATATCTCTCAAGCCTGAGAGCTTCTCCAATTGTGAAAATACCACTTGTGAACTTTGAAACTTCTGAATCAAGAATATTCAAAAGTCTTTGATGTGTGGCATAGTGGAAGATAACTTGTTACAAGTTTACCATGCTAAGCTACTACGCAAACTAAGATTTAACTCTTTTTTTTTTTTTTTTTCTTTTTTCTTAAACTGCCCTTCAAATAAGCAGTAAGCAAGAGCTAATAAGCATTATTGTAGAACAGAGGTCAGCAAATTCTTTAAACTTCCCATTTTAGTTTGCATACAAAAATAGTTTTGCCATGTCATGAAGGCATTGCATTATGTAATACTTAAAAACTGTTTCAATTCTGAAAACAATTACTTTATGTCCACAATAGTCTACTTACTCACACTGCTACTAATAGGGCAATGTATGTATCTTGGATCAAGATAGTTCAAGATCAGCCCAGTTGGATGTCTCAGACAGACCATGATGTCTTCCTCAGCTAGGAAGTAACTTTTTCTTTTTAATTAACATACACATTATTATCACCTGCCACCGGTGGTGTCTTCAGTCCAGCAAAGGAATCTGACCTAAATTCCTGACTTCATCAATCTGGTAGTAAAGATTGGAGACCAACTGGCTAGAAAACAGCTTTGTGCAAAGGAACCTATGGGTCTGGGTGAAGAAGGTAAACACAACTTATTTATTACACAATTTTCATTCTAGATCTTAACCTCTCCACTACCTTACAACAGGGAAATGCAGAAAACAAACAACAAAAGACAGAATCTACACCAAGATATTATTACATATTTTAAGTTTTCTAGAACAAGCAGTACCACAAAAACAGAAAAAAGGAACAGATAGCCCCTGTCTCCAAACCAAGAACTAGTGAATCAAAATAAGGTCATTCACTAATAAGGACTGACATGCTCTTGCAGAAAAGCACAGGCTGACAAAAACAATTATGAAAGCCTTAATATACTTTGCCAAGTCTAAGTTCCTTGTCCCTACCACCTAGAAACAGGCCTAACAAAAGTCAGTTTCAACAAGGTTCAGCTTCTGCCGTTTCCAAAAAGACCCACCTCACACACAGAGCTCTGGCTGCACGCTCCAGAAGAGTTACACACCTCCATTATTTTCAACAAGCTGAGTGCTCCCATTCAGAATAAAGATGAAGCTTTAACAAAAGGAAAAATGCAGAAGTAGATAGGCAATGATTCTGGGTGATTCTGAGAAAGGTACAAACATTTGGCTCCTTGAAGTATGAAGATTTGTAAGTTATTCCTACTTTAAAAATAAACAATATTGCTCTAAAACAGGCTTGAATAAGAATTTTTTAAATTACATTTCATTTCAATATTGCTGTTCTCCCAATGTCTCAGAAATACTCATGAACCCTGGATATAACCACACGCCACTGTATTCTACAGATTCATCAAGAAATTTTCTTGGCTTAAAAATGTATTTTTTAGAACACATTTTTAAACATCAATTCCTATATTCTTCCTGACTGTCATTTCTGAAAATATTTTGTTTAAACTTTGTTATCTTATTTGCTTCTGTAATTTTATTAAATTCTTTTGAACTATTTTTGTAATATTGAAAATTCTAGCCCCTCATCAAAATAGAGACACCTAAACCAATTGTCATTTTGCTTTAAATACCATCTGATGTTGCAGCCAGTCAATACCACAAAGATCAATAAGCCAAATAACAGGCTTTCTTCCTAGGCCTTTGCAAATAACGCCATAGTAGCATAAAAAGCAGAGAGTAGAAGATTGCATATTAGCTGCAGTTTTCAACATGACTACATAAACATTTGACGAACAATAAACAATTCATCTTACTTATTTAATTGAATCATTTCAGTTTGCTCACCAGGTATATATGGCCAGGTAATCCTTCTGCTTTCTGGGATGCACAGGAGCGTGCCTCCTTCTGTTTGGTTTAAACCACAAATACTTCAAGAACACCCTCCAGCACCACAGACCCATTCTCTACCTTGGCAATAAATGTCCCCTGCTGAACTGTAGGAAAGGCATGTCATCTTGCAGAAAGTGTTCCCATTGCATACATCCTTACAATTAAGACAGTCTTTCTTGAAGCTGTTAAGCAAAACATTTTGTTAAATGTCATACCAACTGCATTCCATGATACGGAATGTACGTGGTGTCCCTGCAGAAACCACAGCCTCCCACCACAGCTGTAGATTTGAATGCTCCTTTGTACTCCTTGGTTGAAAAAAAGGACAAAGATATTCATTTTTTTACCAAAGTAACTAACTCTCCATGCACCAAAGCAGTGGCTTAGTATTTGCAAATTTACACAGTTTCGCAATCTCACAGGGTAGCAAAACAAACCAAGTGCAAAACACTATCACATGTCCCCAGGGAAGTCTATGTCCCATAAATACAGAACAGAACAGAACATATCAGTGATCTAGCCTGGGCATCCATATATCCTTTTATAACATGCAGACTCCATAAATGGTACTTTAAAGCCTAAATTACATTAAAAGCATGCATAAATATCTGTATTCAGAACTTCACAAGACATTGTCTATAAGCATTTGTTAAGTGCCTATTTTTTAAAACAAAAGCTTAATGCTCTTCCAGTGACACCAACATAGGTGCCATTTAGTAAATTGCTGATTTTTCCTTTCTCTGTCAAAGGAGTTTTGGCATAATAACTTAATTTCAAAATTCACATGAAATCCAAGGTAAGCTTTCACAGATAAAACTATTTAACTTTAATTATACATTGTTTTTATTTGACTGGAGCTATTTTAGTTCTGCTCAGGATGTGATAGGCATAAAAAGCAAAGGTTAGGTAAGAGGTATTTTAAGTAAGTGAATGTAAAAAAAAAATCAACATAAAATAAATTACTTCAGCTGGGAAGTATATAAACCAAACTCTTAAAGGACAGCTGTCTCAAGGAATATCTAATCCCCTGGGAGGCCTAAATCTCTAGTATGTGCTCTACTTACGCCTATTTGTCATGCAGTTCCACTGAATGTATACTTTTCTGAATAGCTTAAGTCCAACTAAGATGCCATTGCTCCTGAAAGGAACAATCCCACTTCCTGCCTTCCCAATGCTTCCTCTGCACCAGCACAGGTGCTTGTGCAGCCATGCAGCAAAGTGAAGGGCAAGTTACTTAGCTGAAATCAGTCTCCTACAGGATGTGTATTTCAGCTATATCACAGAAGTGAGCTGGAGCATCACACTGCTAAAAAAGTGTTTCAGGACTGGTCAGGAAAGGGCTGCAAAGATACAGAAGAAATGTTAGCATCCCTTTCACTGACAGCTCATTTTTAGATTAAGCCCCTTCTGAAACTTAGGTTGTCTATTCATGTTCCTCCCATTCACAGCAATCAGGATAGGACTTCACAACTTCTTATTCTAATGAAAGTGAAAAGGCTGAATTATTTGGCCTCCAACTCAGCCATGCAGTAATCCAAAACTCACCAAAACCTGCAAGCTTCAGATTAGACCTTTAATGACCTGGAGTAGTGAAATCACATCCTTTCTTTTTTCTTGTCCTTTGTTTCTACAGAAATGCTCAGAAACAGGCACATGTTAATTCCTTTGACTCTTCCACTCCCACATGCTGCATATAAGTAGCCCACTGTCTGGTGGCAACAACTACTTCAACCAGCAAATAACAGCCCCCTAACAAAAACAGTAACCTAAGAAAGAAATTAATTCCAAATTTTAAGAAGCAAATTCATTCCAAATTTTAAGAAGCAAGAAGAACCTTTACAGGGCACCATTTAAAACTTCTCGGAACACACAATGCGCACACCTAGGACTTCGGAAATGGTGCCAAACAGAAGACAAAAGTACAAAACTACCCAAGGTCAGTTGCTTTCAAAAGTCTTGGTTCTTTTCCCCATACTTTTATAACCTGAAAAAGGTAAACAAAGACAACTATTGAAGGAAAAAATGAGGAAACATCTTTTAATAATGTAACTTCCAAAACAGGTACCGCAGTACCCTTAATGCTTTATTCTGACTTTAATAACTCTAGTTCTTTGTCTTTCACTTAGATACTGCCACTGACAGTATTTTATTAGCTGTTTAGAATCTGAAAGCTCATAGCAGCTATTGTCACAAATGAAAAGCAAAACTAGAGACTTTGTTGAACAGTTTACAGGCAGAATACATTTTAGAGCCAAACAACATTGAAAAACAGCACAATATCTGAATCTGTGTTCAGGCTCTATTTAGAATCAAAACTTTGATCAATCACAAACACTATCACAACTATGAGCAAACCCCTCGAAATGTAACAACACAGAAGTAACTACCCACTTTGAAATAGTAACATGAATTTAAGAAAGACAGCACTATAGATGTCAACTTGAAGATTGACGAAGTTGCCCGAGAAATGCTTTTCTTCTGCTACCTTCTGTTAGAGCCTTCAGGTTCAGACTATGTTAGCAACATCCAAGAACATAAAGGAAGTGGACAACATTAGAACTATCTATGCCAAATCTGAAAACTCATTTTAAATAGTTAAATTGATATCACAAGAACATCTAGCTAAGGAGCATTTATACATTTTCTAAGGCAGGATGGCAGCTTGTGCTAGATCAGCAGGGAGTACAGTAGTCCTGTATAGCAGGACTCCAATTTGGAAAGAATTTAAAAAAGGAAGGCATTACGTATGCACTGTGTAACTTCCAAATCGGGGGAGTACCCTGAATTATAATCTGAGCATTTGATTGTATCTGTAGCAAAGTCACCTCGAATATTTGGAGTTGATTCAAACTTAAAAACAAAACAAAACAAATTAGTCACCACGCTGAAGGAAAAGATGTCTAAACATACCTAGTTTGGAATGGCATTGTTTAACACATTATTAATCAAAAAAATCTGGGGTGGAGAGAGAGTAGAGGAATCTGAAAAGGCAGGGACAGGAGAGGACGGGGTAGGATGCCAAACAAGAAGTAAATAGAGAAGAACAAATACTCTGCCTAATAATAAATCTTACTCTATATACCTCCCACTTTCACTTTATTTTTCCCAACAGAGATGCATGCAAACACATAACAAGCATAAATTAAAACTGCTCAAAGCTTTATTAAAAATAGAAAAATACTGGGTTTAAGACAGTTTCCCAAATACCTTTCTGTCCCTTATTCATTTATTCTCGACCTTTTCAAATTAAAAACAGAACTGTACTGGCAACCACAGGCTTTGCTACAATTTCCACATAGCTTGAAAACTTAATTCTTTATCAAGATATCTGGCTATGCTAAAATACAATATTTTCTAAATAGACCAGAAATCATATTTCCTTTAAAAAATACTGTTTTACAATGCAGAACTCTGACAGTCAAGCATTCCCAGTTTCTCACAACCGTCAGCATACTCTGCATACTTGAAAGACTATCGTTTAAAGTTTATATGACGAAAAAGATAGATGCTGTGAGCTTACCTCAGGTAACAGAAACAGTTTCCAGAAAAAGTCAATGCATGACATTTAAAGATTACAAAATAAAGCCTTTAATTATCATTCAGTGGATCATCTAAATATGCTAATTTATTAGCACACAAGTAAACATGGTTCTTCAAAGTTTTCCTCTCTCTCCCACACAATTTTTGCCTCCTATCTTCACATTTATTTGCTAATACTCACTGTTTATGGGCAACTTGGTAGGAAATCCATCAGAAAGGATGACGCACATTCTGGAAAAACATATGCAAGGAGGACTCACTAGACAGAAGGGTTGTGGATCTCAGAAGTGTGGTGAAGAGATGAGTACTTCAGCAATCATTTTAGGAGAGCAATAAGCACATCCATAGTGACAGAATTAATAAGAAAAAATGCTATAAAATATCCTGCTCCTTTACACTGTAACATTTTCCTGCGTGTTTCCTTCTATGTGCAGTGCCAGTCAATACTGTTCTGACTTACTGATACTATTCCACCTTTGTTTAATTCTTGATTTTCTTGTCCTGGAGGGCTATTCAATGCGGGCAACTGAGGTCCAGCACTTCCCAATGTAAGTCAGATCAGTGTTTACACATTCCTACATTTCTTCTGCGTAGGTGGTGAACACAGTATCTCCACAATTTTTTCAGCTGATTACAACTCAGATAACTGAATGGAACTTTTGAGGCACACATAATTAGAGTTAATTATATTCACATGATGCAGCTATATTTATGGGCACAAAAAATCTCAGCTACTGTAACAATTACACTGACCTAGCAAATTCTAATGTGCAAAGCAACAAGTATACTACAGTGACATTAAAAGAGGTAAGACAAAGATGAACTATTCAAAGATGAACATCAGTACTACCATACTAATCTAAGCCATAGCAAGGTAGTTTATCTAAGTCTTCTACAAAAAATTAAATGCATGTATACAAAACCAAAATTAATACACTATCTTTCTACAAAGTTTTAGAATAGGATCTAACTACCTAAGAAATATATATGGTTATTATATTCTTCAGAAATAAACAAGAACTATTTCCTTACTTTGAGTAGCTCAGCTACATAAATTTGGTAGGTTTAAGTAATGACAGAAGCCCAACTCTGATAACATTCAAAATTGTGAAGAATAATCTACCAACTAATTTAATTATTTAGCTTAAAAAACTAAGGCCTAAACCAATGCCTCAAAATGAATAACAAGTTTGAACATTAACTGCTAAAAAAAATCTCATTTTGTAAAAAGGTACTCAAGGTCACCAGCTGAATCATCACTAAATAATGTTTACATTCATTAAAAAAATCCAGACATCACCTACTATATTTCAAGATTTGCCCTCCCATAATAACCATAAGGGAAACAGGACAGTAAGCACAACTGCCCACATCTGTAACAGTGTACATAACTAGCACACTGACAATACAGACACCTTATTTTGTGCTGGTTATTTATTATATTTGTACTAAATATAATAATGTGGAGATCATAGATTCATAGAATGGTTAGGGTTAGACAGGACCTTAAGATCATCTAGTTTCAATCCCCTGCCATGGGCAGAGGCACCTCACATGAGACCGTGTTGCCCAAGGCTCTGTCCAACCTGGCCTTGAACACTGCCAGGGATGGAGCATTTGCCACTTCTTTTGGCAACCTGTTCCAGCACCTCACTACCCTCATAGATAAAGTTGAAAAAACCAACTACATGACCTAAGTCATACAAAAAACAACTTTTATTGGTTTTAACAACTTTATTATTCTCCTAGTTATTAAGTATTTATAGGAGAGAATTTATAAAGAAGCAAAGCTTTTATATATGTACGGTGTCATTAATTGTTTTGGTTTTGCTCTATTACTTGAAGTGTGGAAATTGCAAGCCATTTTCATATTTAAGGAATATACACAAAAAATATTTAGCTCCAGTCAAATAGATATTTTCTCCAGGTTAAATAAAACTTTTCTCCCTTTCTTTCTTCTTTTTAAAACCCTGGACATAGAGGAACCCTCATACATAGAGGACTTTTTCCGAAGTACGATGCCCACGGTTAAGTACGTGCTCTCTTCAGTAATTTTGTCCACAGCAGAATGTCAGCATGACATATTCAAAAGCACTGGAAGTAACAACACGTGCATCATGGCCAAATTAAGGATTTGGCCCCAGCTTTAAGCCACAAAGTAGACATGTTCTACTTATATCCTATAATGCTATATTGTTTGTTTTGATCATTACTGTATTTTTTTCAATGCCAAGTAATACAGTAACCATAACAGTGAAGTGGAGATTAATGTTTACTCATTCACAGACCAGTAAACAGTCCAATAATCTCATAACAATTTCTTGCAAAAGCTCATGTCCAAACATTTTATGTTTAGGAAGAGTCACTCACATTCTGTACACAACCCTCCACAATTATTTCCCTCTTCTATTACAAAGTGCAAACAAGTAAAAATTTCTTGGGCAGTACATACACACACCATTCACTGTTCTAACAGTTCAAAAACATAAAAAAAAAACTATGTATGGCTTAAGATGTTTCAAACAAATGTTTTTCTAAAGAACTTATAATTCTATTATGAAAAGTATCCAGCCTACAGATTACATTCTGTTCAATAATCCACCATTTTAGATGAAGATATTGTTTTCCAAAGCCATTCTGAAGGCACCAGAAGTTAAACATCTTTACTTGAAAAGTACCACTTACATTACACACACAAACAAAAGAAATCATTGTCTTGTCTGAATAAGGCTGACTGCAAGTACTTTACGCTACAAAAGGCCCTTTATCGTACCATCCAAGAGCTTTACTAATTTGAAGTAACCATGAAGTTTTAATGGAACTTCCCCAGAATCTACTGTTTGATTTGCTGGATAGGTCTCCACTGGAAATATTTACTATACTAGCAACATCTTTGCAAAAGCTTACCATGCAAAACATGACTCCTGACCTGCATGGGTGTTCCTCATGTATGGAGACAACTTCTGTAGTTCTACGCTGATGCAAATGTTAAGTTCTGTCATTTCTACACGTGCATGTGTGGGAAGAGGGAGGGTATGTTTGTTTTTAAATACAGCTAGCAAAACCTGTCATGCTTCCTAGACTCTAGAATTAGGACAGAAGAGTTTTTCAAAAGTGTTTTACTGGCAATATGAGTTTCAAGTCATGTACGTATCTGCAGACAAGTAAGTCTCTTGCAGAGGTGTATACCTTTGGATTTCTACCAGCTTCCCCTGCAGTTCAACACCAATTTATAGCAGAATTTATAGAGAAAAACAACAGAGATTCCATGAGTAATCCAATCCAAACCTCAATTAAGACTTTCAAAACATTAATTACTTGGTGCCAATTATGACAGTACTTTTTACATGAACATGCCTTATAAATCCAAGAAGGGCTAGCCAAAGACTGCAAATACTTGGCCTTCATTCATTTAACAGAATCTCTCTAAAAGCAGGTATAACCCCAAATCCCCAGCAATTTTCTACATTTTTGATTGTTGCCTCTAACGCTGTGAAAAAAAAATAGAGCTTTAGTTTGGAACTAGCTATTTTTGCATTTCTATGCAAAAACAAGCTAGAAAGGTTTAAAAATAAACATCAATAAAATGCTTTTAACTGCCCATTCTAATGTTAATAAACTCTTAACAACTGAAACCCTCTTCCTTAAGGGTAAACAACAGGAGTTACCAGCACTTGCACTTTCTTATTGCAAAAAGATTAAAATTCTTTAACAACCTCAAATGAAGGGACACTGCAGAACTGCATTCCAAAAACAAAAAAACACGACAAAAAGCATTCAGGTTTGCTCCCTCCTCTTTCAAAGTACACGCATTACAGTTCGCACAAACTTTTTTTTAAAAAAAGCCAGTGAGGTAAATTTTCTTTTACAGAAAAAAAACCAACAAAACAATGAAGCAATATGATGATTGGCCAGCCAGCCTCAAAACCAGGCACATCATATACAGAAGCACATAAATCTAAGGGAAAAAATACAACACAATTTTAAAAATTCCCAATGAAAAACTACATCAGCAGAAGAATTAATGTTTCCCATGACAAACCATGTCAAATCCAACTGAACAGCATTATTAAAAACAAGCATCCCCATTATTTAATTGAGGTACAAAAATTATTGGTGCCACCATATACCTCCACATAAAGTATTCAGAAGGCTTCAACCATCCTTCACATTATCATGCAGATATAATGCAGAAACAAATGATAAAAACACAAGTTGTCTGTTTTCCTGATGCAGAGCACACTGCTGACTTTTAAAGGCACAATTTCAGTACAATTTTGATTTATGAATTGGAGTATTTTAGGATGTTAACACAACAGCAAAACATGCCAAGTGCCTGAAGTAAATGAAGCCAAAGGTATTTCCATAACTTCAGTTTTTATAGACAGAGACCTGATATTATCTTTGAAGCTAATAATGCATGGGTTGGTTATTAAAGAAATGTTATTTTTTTATTTTAAATGTGAGTTTGGTGGGGAATAGATTACATTAAAACCATCTAGCCAAATTTTGCTGCAATAGAATTTTTGGATCAACTTTCCAAATTCTCTTTGTTGTTTTTCTAGTGCTTGTTAATGTCTTCATCCCAAGTTTGGCCCACCAACCTAGGAGCATGAGCTTAAATTGCCACACTCTACAAAATTAACAAACAGACAAAATCCTACCACAATTATATTTGGTGTTCAGTGAGATTGGAAAGCCCCTGAAGATTAGTTGAGCTGGCATAATAAACTGAACCTGCCGGAACAATTCATCTGGTTTATATGCTGTTCCTTGAAGCCATATTTCCTGAGGAATGCTCAAAAGCAGGCGTATTCCAACTTGGATAAATTCCAACTCTTCCTGGATAATTCCAACTCTGCTGGCATCCTGCTCTCTTTCATGGGTAAACAGCCCCCTTATCACATGACACGTTTCAGAATCAAGATAAACAACTGAAGCACATGAATGTAGCCTCTCATCTGAGAAGAGCCCATGCTGGAGGACACCTCTGTGTAGTTTAAGAGGATATGCACTCACAGGTTACAGGCACATGCATGTCCCAGGCACTTGTGATGAAGCAATCTCATGCAGACATCCTCATGCACAAGGAGGAAGCAACTGGCATAGACAGGTCTTCTAGGCCTTACTGAAACTGTGGCTTGCTTCACTACAAAGGGCGAGCATCTGAATTAAACAGCAGGTTGAACTTACTATGCACAGTTTTTTCTCCTATTTACAGAATCACTGATCTTCAGTGATAAAATGCAAACTCCACAAACTAGCATGATGATATCTTGCACTATTTAAAGTACTTGATGTTGCTGTATTTACAATACATTTCACCTAGTTTCATTACTCCTGTATTTCATATAAACAGAACAAAAGGATAAACTGCACTTATAATCACAATCTTCCACATTGAACGACATGATTTTAAATTACTGGTTCTAAAGGAAAACAGTTTTGCATCCTATTTTCTTCAACGTCCAACTTAATTCCTTGCAATCAACACTACGCAGATTGTTTAAATAAACTTCACCATACACAAAATACTGAATCTAACACAACTCTACTATGAATTCTCGGGCTTTACGTAATTACAAAACCCATTCAACAATTCCACGTAAACTAGGAAAGCAAAGATCTCAGACTTTCTTCATTATGAAACTGAGGAACTTGGAGAAATAATGTATCATTTCAATTCTGCTTTTCAAGATTAATTCCTCCAATGTGAGACACTTCGAAGCATTCATTCCTTAGTAGCTGCACAGTTGGCACCAAAACTGCCCTCTTGTGGCGCAGCAGAACCCTGCAGAGCCCCCCCTTGGGTTTTTCAATGTAAGTTTTAGGACAAGCCTGTATTACTCAGGGCTGGCTTATTTTGAAACTAAAATGAGAAAGGAAAGCTCGTAATAAGCTACACTAGAACTGCTGGTATTGTTCAGAGTTTCCATTAGTGCCTGAACCCAGTTTCTCTATGTGATTCTTTCATTTTCTCTTTTTTGACTGTTAGTGTGAGGGCATCTGGTCCCTCCCGTAAATCTAAGCATAATCAAATTCCTGGTGAAAGCTGCTCTGGGAACAGAGCACTGTCACTTCGGCACATTCCTGAAAAGGGAATCTGTGCTGTTTGAATCTTGTGTTAGAGAATATGTGTAAAAACAATTTCACTGGGAAATATCTGTGCACTTTGACATCTCCAGCATAGGCGACAACTTGCAAGGCTGCTTCACTCTCATCCCCATAGATCATGGATTCTCAGAAATGTAGCCCTAGACATAAGAGGAAAACCAAAAGACAACTACAATCACAGACAACTATCGAGCAGATTTATTCTCTCATGGAACAAAGCTAGCCCACGACAAACTTTACAGTTAACAGAAAAGTGACTGTGATGGCCACAGTTGCCTTATTTGAAAGCAGCATCTCTCACACAGGTTTTATTTTTGCTGCTTTTTAACTCCTAAGTCTGCCAAAAATAACATTAATTTAGCAGTTTATTTGCAAGCAAATCGAAAGGAAAAACTACTAAGAGAGCCTTTCAATTGAGGCCAAACCTCACAAGGCACTAAAATCTTAATGCCTAGCCAGGGGAAGGGGGGAGTCTTGCATCTACATCTTGCATCTACAGTACAGCACAGTTAAGAGCACATTCTTTAACAGATCACTCTTGGTTGCATTTTCCCACCCGATGGCAACTCGGGCTGCTTGGGCAGCCTGCCAGATTATTCATGATAGTCACTAACAGCTTGTTTCCCTCGTCCCGTTCCCGTGAAAACAGTCGGCTGTGAAAGGTGTTACTTTGTGTTTGAAAGACACAGTTCAAGTAGGGAACAATTGTTTGTAAGCACAGGAATACCGTATTTCAGCTGCCAGTTAATTTGCAACAACCCAGAGCACGGTCATACTTCACGGATGCTTGCTCGTAACAAGCACTCAGAACGAGCTGGTGGGGGGATACAAGCAGCACTGCGCAGAGGGAGCGGATAGGCAAGTTTGAAAGTGTTAAATCTGAGAGAAAACAAAAACCCACCGCATTTTAGTCAGACAAGAAAACATTCAACCAATATTTTTACCTCAGCGCAACAGTTAAAAACCAGGAAAAAGCCCACACCACAGAACACTTTCACAAGCGATTATAAACCCAAAATTCCATGTGGAAAAGTCAGACAATAGAAAATTTTAATTATTTGAGTATCTGAAACTTTCTCTTTTCAGACAGAAACCATTCACATTTGGTTTATATAAGGTATTTTCAAAGTTTACAACTGAAATTTCAAGCTCCAAGAAAATTTTTTGAGATACTTGTTATAAAAAGAATGTGTTTTAAAGCAGTCATTCAATCCTTAGTGAAATCACTGTTACTTCACCTGTAAGAGCACAGATGTAAACTTTAAAAAATTAAATCCTTTTTGACAAGTGTCGCTGATCTTTTTCTCAGAACTTGGTTCGTATGTAGCTCAGATGCAAGGAGTCCTGTGAGGAGTCAGATATATGCACTAAGCCCATATTTTTGTAGCAGTCTGGGCCCCCCAGATTATAGAACACTTCACACAATGGTCATGGAAACACACACATCGCTGACACTGAACATAAGCGCAGATTCCTCAGGACAAAGCCCTGCTAGCCATGCTGCAAAGCTGCTCAGACAGTTCAGAAACCACACAGGGTTATGGTGACAGAGTTTACCAACACAGCATGACAACATGGGAGATGAGTAGGATTTGAGGTGTTTTTTATCACTCTGCTCATGCAGCATTTCCAGTAAAGATTCTCAAAGGGAAGAAAACCAGGAGTCATTAAGCTGCCTTCTTCCAGGTACTACAGTCCAACAGCATTTCTTTTTTTTTTTTTTTTTTTTTTTTTTGGTACAACCAAGCTTTTCATCCCTTTTTAAACCAATAAATCACCATTTCCTCCCAGAGTTATCCTAGCTTGTGTCTATTTCTACATCCTTGTCTTGCTACCTAAAAGGAAAATTAACTATCAGACACTCAGTAAAACAAAGCCAACAAAGCCAGAGGAAGATCTACAAACCCAGTAATCTGGTCAAGATCCCAACCCATCAACACTGCAGTCCATAGAGCTGTATGCAGTTCTCCTCCACTGCCTGCAGAATATAAGAAAAACATGTGTGCACACACACCCATATAAAAGGAGCAGTATGGGCTGCGAAGAAAAGAAATCAGCAAATTTCCTTATTACCTTAGAATAGCTGTTAAGCCACACCTAAGATGGGAAGGGAGAAGCCTCCAGTCAGTAGTATGCAGCCATGTGAGGCTTCCTCTTCAACCAGCCTTCTTCAGGAACATACTAACAAAAATTCCTCTCTCCATAATTTATCCCAAATCACTAACAGAGTTATGCCTTAGGATGTCTGCAGCTCTCTTAGTCTCTCTGTCTTCTGATCCTGGAAGGAAATTCTCAATCTCTGTACCCACCCATCTTGACTCAGCAAATCTCTTCTCCAAAGCACCAGCCTACCCATTCTGGCAGAGAACACCATTTCCCAACCCCTACAGGAAATAACTCCTTATAACCTGTAAGCACTTGAATGCTAAGAAGGTCTATCATTTACAATTTCACTTCAGTGTATGCATGTTTAAACAAATGGCATTGATTCCACAGGTCACAAGTGCCTTGGTTCTCCTGAACCTAGGAACCCTTTCCCATCAGTTACAGTATCTACACCATCCCTAGTACCAATTGTGTAAAGAAGGCAAGTATTCAGCTACTATAGGCCCCTTAGTTGTTACAGCTACTCTGAGCAATTAAGACAACACAGTATACAGGATACCCTTGTACAAGTCAACTTCAAAAAGGCAGCTGTGACATTTAAGATAAGCTTCTTTAGCAGGCAATCCAAGTTCTCAAGCCTATACGAAAAAACCCCTCACATAATTATTAGTATTATTATGTACTAAGCACTAGCCCACTTGAATGGGTTGGTCTGCCTTTTCTCCAAACCCGAAAAAAGCTGCATTCCAAAACAGAACATCTCTAAAAACTGCTTTTCTTATAGTTACTTAGAAGTTTATTTCCAGAGAAGCATTACCTAAGCTTAAAGCTGTTTTTCATGGCCTGTAAAAACTGTTTTCAACACAGGGGGTGGGGTGTAGCAGGTATCAACTTGAGAGCTAGAAAACTCTAAAGGACAATCTGAAACACAACAGGAGAAGAATAAACACAAAGTCCTTCCTCTAACTGTTACACCTATTGACAAGAAAGTAGCCATCCTCATGATTATCCACCTTAAAAATAAGAAAAAATTAATTTAAGCTTCACTGTAAGAGTGACCCTAGTCTATCTGAGCATCCAGTTAGTGAAAAGAATCTTTACCCCAATCAACGGTAAAGGCCCATGCTTTAAAAATGAAAGGAAAGCAACAGAACAACATCTGCAAGCTAAAAGTTTACTGTAAATCTTGGACTGATCTTTTAGTAGCTGAAACAGCCTACATTCCAGGAAAGACTTATGACAGAACTGGCTCCACCGTTTTCAAAGCTTTTGAAAAAGAGATACAACTTGTTTTTTCCTAGCATCAAGAAAAAAACCCATTACAGAAATACTTCCTCAAAGCCATTTGTCTCAATAAGTAGCATATTTATAATGTTGTTTTACAAAGATAGCAAGTGTTCACCTCTCAGAAGATTTATTAATCCAGCATGAGATACAAAGAAACAAGCCACTAGACAGTGTGTGACCTGCTTGAGCCTTTTGCCTCGGGAGGAGATGCTAGCTACATCATTACATATGCATTTTAACATAAATGCACTTTGATACAAAGTGATTAAGTAGAGGGAACAACTTCCCCATCCAAATCTTCCAAGATGAGAAGCCTGCGTCTTTCTTAAGAAATGGAAGCCACTATAAAAGCAATCTTAGGTAGAATGCCAAAGATAAATTATAATAATATTATTTTTTAATAATTATTTTTAATAACAATTTTCAACATATAGCCTTTAAAAATCCGGGGAGAGAGGGGTGGTGGTGGCTAGTTTTTTCCTAACAGCAGATGAAGTGTCAAGGCTTGCCTTCAAGACCTTTATGTGAGACCATATCAGGAGCTTTTCAAAATGTATGCATACATGAAGAAGTTCTTTACTGTAAGGGTGGTGAGGCACTGGAATGGGTTGCCCAAGGAAGCTGCGAATGCTCCATCCCTGGTGGTGTTCAAGGCCGGCTTGGACAGAGCCTTGCGTGACATGGCTTAGTGAGAGGCGTCCTTGCCCATGGCAGGGGGGTTGGAACTTGATGGTCCTTTCCAACCCTAACTATTCTATGATTCTATGATTATTTCAACACGAGCCCTTCCTATTGTATCTCAAACTCTGCATTTTAACATCATCCTTGTTAATTTAACTTGCCCATAACATATTGTGATCAAGTAATTCTTGTACCTCTAAACAGTTTTCAAAAGTCTCTTTAATGCTTTAGCTTCTGGACAGCACAGAGGAAATATTTCCTCTTCTTATTCAGCTAATTTAGTTAACAGCTATGTCAGAAGTGAAGAAAAAATACTAGAACACACCCTGCTTTTTCTTTTTTCAATTTATGACCAACTAGGAATGGAAGAAAAAAAACCTACATGGTTCTAGATTAAAAACAGCTTGAAAACAGAAAATTAAATCAATATTTACTACTTAAAATTATCTGAAGCACTCAAAAAAAAAAAAAAAGTATCATTTTCATCACATACTAATAAGAGACATTTTATTTTAGCGCACTTCAGAAGTGAAATGCAAGGGGGACCCACATATTTCCTTCCACAATGTATGTTGCTTTGTGACCTCTAACCAGATCAACATTCATTTCTGGAAACACATGTGTGACATGAAATATCCACTGAAGGATTTCATATATAAAATTCAGAAAAACCCAAAAGCAAAAGCTCTTCAATGGTTAAGCAGAGTATATTTCATAAATAACATTTCATTTATGAAGACATAATGAAGCAGTTAAACTAATGCCAACTCTACTGACTCTATTTCTCCATAAAAACTAAGTTTTACCATTAGACAGAAATTGTTTTGTCTGTCCCACAAGTAGTTAAAAGCTTCCAGGAAGTTCAGATTTTTATCACAATAATCCATCCCTACATAGGACGTCCAGATAACATTTTTTGTAGCTTTTGAAATAGAGCTCAACATAAAGAAGGTCACAAAACAACTGAGAAACAAGCACACTACCTTCAAAATAGGTGGAAACATTGGGGCTTTCCTAAGACTACTCCTCCACTCTAAGCCTTCACATGGGCACTTTTCACAGATCATAGCACTCTCAATTCTTACCGTCTTCATATTTCTATTCACCTGCCTGGTAGAAGAGACACTGCAGTTTAGCATTTTCACTACAAACCTCAGTAGCCAAAATAAATGGAATTTCAAGTTAATTGGCATGGAAGCTGCTGAACTGAATAAAACACAGAAAATAATACAATAGAATTTTTAATATATTTGCAGAGGTCTCAGCAATCTCCCAGATGCTTATACTATTGCAGAATGAAGAAACCTTGTGACAGAATATTTAAGAAATTCATTAAATCAACTGAACATATAATAATGCTAAATTTATTTTGTATTTTCATCTACATGTTTTACAAATGCCAAAATTCACCAAGAACAGCATTTTCAGCATGTTTCACTAATTCAGTTTCATCCAAAATCTTTATACAGACCAAACAGCAGGTAGAAAACATGTTTGCTATCATTAATGAAATTCTTACAAGGTAAGATGAAAAGAAGAAAAGCTAATTTATTGTTCACATTCTGGGGAAAACCGACTCTTTCTGCGATACCTCATTTAGAATTCTCACAGTTTATTAATCTCATTAATAGAATTTATTGTTGTACCTCTAATCAGAGAAATATTAAAAATTAAATAAACCATTTGAAACTTTCTTTCTAAAGGACGCAAACATTATTCACTCAGGCCATTATCTGGGAAAAAAAGGAAAAAAAAAGAAAAAAAAAAGGAGTTAAAAAACCCAAACAAACAAACAAACAAAAGTGGGCCTATTCACAATGTGCCTCATCGTATTTACAGAAACCACTCAGGAAACAGCTATATGACAGACTGAACACTCTTCTCACCACCCTACCCAAACAAAATTCTGTTCTGCACATCAATAATTCAAAAACTCTTGTAGCCACACTACTCACTACTTAAAAACACAATCTACAACTACTTCTTTCGAATATTTCAAGCAGCACTTAATCTTGACTTCCAGAAACCACAGTTTACATCAGCTTCTGCTGTTGCTGTCTGCCTACCACAGTTACGCAGCAACAGTACACTGTTAATCAGAGAGACCCCTCAAATTGCTAATTGTAGTTCTTCTATTAGGCCTATGGAGGAAGATGAGCTGTAAAAAATTGGGCTCCTGTAGCTCCCCTACTTTTCTGGTGAGGGAAAAGTCACATTATCCATACACAGAAACTTCAATTTTCCCCCTTGGTTTCCGTCTTTAACCCACCTTAGTTATCAATACCATTTAATAGTTTATTTGCAGCTGGTTTAAGCCAATGCTTCCCAACCCTTCAACATTACTAAATTTTACATCTTGTCCACCACTCACTCAAGAATTAATTCTCCCCAGCAGTGGTTGATACATATAGCTCCACTGTTCACTTGAGCCTTACCTGCTCATCTCTGCAGTTTTCCAGGTACCTCATTACCCAGCTACCTCTACGCTACCAGAACCACACATTTAACCAATGAAATGACAAGGATTTCAGGCACAATAGCTGACTGTTGCACCTGGTCAATCGAAAAACAAAAACACCATGAGATTCCTTATAAGCAATACTCACACAGCAAAAGTTGCAGAAAGAGGACATAGATTTAGGGGAAGGGGCTATTGTAACTCCCCCATAAACTGGAAACAATCCATAGTATCCAACACAAACACTGCTTCTAACTGAAAGTCATAAAAGCAAATGCTGGTTTACTTTTGTGTCAGAGGACATTGTCACAGACCTCAGTAATTTCAATTATCCTTCTTCCATTCTCTTCTTTCAGTATTTCCTTAGACAATTCAATAGTCTCCAAAGGCATGGAAATGCAACTTTCAAGACTCTTTACCTGGAGACTGTCCACCTTCCCAAACAAGTCAGCATTAAGAGGGTTAAAAACAGCCAGTGACACTGAAGTGTATCTATTACACTAATACTAACACCATGATGAAGTAAAGATTTATCACTTCATATTTCAACTGAAAGGACTGAATACACTGTTGAAGGAGCATACGAAAGCCTAACTTGATACCTGTCATCTGTTTATTAAAAAAATTTCATATAATGATTTCCCATGAGGCAAGTAAAAAATAAGTCATTGATTTTTATTCTCCTTTTAAATATAAATGAGCTCACAACACAGCTAACTGGAAAAGCAAAAGGAAAGCGGGCAGGCTATTTAAAAATTCAATACTGGGAGTAATAACGTGCACAGTGTTGGAAGGAATAAATCGTTGCACTAACAAAGTAAAGCACAAAAGTAGCATTTAAAGAACAGCGTCACACTATGATTTGCAAGGAAGGAAATAAAACCATTTATTCAAGCCACTTGACAATATCATTGTCTTAAATGGAAAGCAAGCAACAACTTCACATTAAAAAAAAAACAACTGCATGTTCGCAAAGTGCTCTCTTTAAATAAAAAATAAAAAGGATAATAAGTGGATCATGAGGTGATAACAATAAAGATGAAGTGTGTGATAATCGTCCTTTAAGAAAAAGTGTTTTCACCATTTTGCAGCTATTTTTTATTAATTCAATTTTAAGTTATCCCAGGCAATTGAACACGGTTTTGAACCACCACGTCTTCTGCGGAACAACTTTCTACACCTAGATTTTGTCAGCCTTATCTCACCCATGCAAACAGCTAATGTTATAACTCCTGCTCTTAAGAAAAATATAAAGAAAATATTACTAATGCTGCTTGACCAACCAGTGAATATTACATACAGTGAATCACACTGATTAGCATAGTTCTGATGGCAGATGTGTTTAAACATTCTGATGAAACAGATCTAAGAGATATATTATTCAAGGTATTAGTATAAGCCCCATTTCTTTTCCTTTGATCCAAAGTAGGCATTGAACTGAAGCCCTAAAAGGTTAACATGCAAAGCACACATATAAAACACCAAAAAATTAGCCTAAAAATACACTTACTTAAAAAAATTACATTTGCCTTTTGCACTCTGATTTATACTGCTTCATAAACAAAGTAATTCTCGTTTTTCATTTCTCTCCATTACATTAATATCGATATCCTATGGTAATCAAAATGTGTCTTTCTTCTGCCTAGAAAAAGGACAGAGGAGTAACTGCAAAGAGTAAAGAACCGAGTAAACAAGTAATTCAATGAAAGCTGCTGCTCAAGCATTTTTCCTGTTTCAGATGACTGTGAAACTATGACATTTTGAAACAACTGCAGTTTGCAAAAAGCCAGTAACTACATTTTTTCAGATTAAATAAAGTAGAAAATTAACAGCAGCTCTTCTGCTCAGTCATACTTGACAATCACAGTCTATGCAGAGATTCTGAAAAAAAAAAAAAATCACCTGCATGTTGCAGAATCAACATGTATTTTCAAAATGCTCAGTACTCTGCTCTTAGTTCAGCATATTTGGCCTCTAGGAAGTAAATAAAATACAATAAAAGTCCTCACTTGTCAAAGAATTGTAAATAAAATCTCGTAGTACTCAAATGCTTCATTTCAGCAGTGTATCCAAATCTCATTCCAGAAGCTTTGGTGGGTTTAGTTGTATTTTCTATTAAACTAAAGATAAAACCTTTAAAGATACAGATAAGCAATAAGGAAAACAACGGTTTAAACAGAAAACTTCAGGCAGAAAAGCACATACCTACTACGTATCGGTAACAAGCTTTTATACCTGTCTAGACAAGTCCGTGACATTTCTGCCAAATACCACATGGCAGGCAATAAAAAAAGAAAAGGGTTGGGCATGTTACCAGATTCTTCTTAGATTTTAACATCTTTAATTATAAATCTGCTTTTAAATTAAAAGTTCTGTTTCTAAGGACAGTATCTCAAAGCAGACTTCATAAAACTGTCTAATAATGCTGCAGGAAAAGACAATTAAATTAGAAATAAAATGAGGTTTTAGCCCCATCCTTTACTGTTATCCAAGCCAAAGTCATAAATAAATAAACAAACAGCACAAACCAAAGCATTTAAAAAAAAAAAAAAAAGGCATATCTAGGAGGCAAAGACAAAAGAAATCAGATCTAACAGTAAATAAGAAAGTACAGTCATACTGGGTGGAACTGGATGTGATATTAAGTAAATGTGACACCACATTATTCAAGCTGGCCTTTGCAGGGATGCAGCAGTACAATACTGAAACAGTACACTTAATCTATAACAATGAAATGTAAATATTTGAGACAATGGCAAACTTTGATCGGTTGTGAGGTAAAAAAACCCTCATTTTAGCATAATCTCTCTGCAGCAAACAGGACGATGGGAAAATGCAGGGCATAGAACCTGGGAGAAAAAAAGAAAAAAAAAAAAAAACAAAAACTCATCCATGCACTTCACAGCATGCACTTCTCTCTCACTAAAGCACTTGCTAAAACTGTTTAGTACTGCCGTACTTGCCTGGAAAAGGTACTTTCTTGTTTCCTTCATTATAAAATACAAAAACACCTTGCATGATACATTTGCCTGCAGACAAGGTAATCCTTTAGCTAGGTCCAGTTGCTACAGTGTTTAACAGCCACTGATATATCGAAGAAGCACTAGTATTCAACAAAACGTATAGTACTAGGTATTAAGATTCTGCTATCCCAAATATTTGAGATTCTCTCTATTCTGTTAGATAATGGGTAAAAAGTAAAAAAAAATTAAAAGCATTGAATAGATTATTTCCTCATCTGATGCGGCAGACTATTGCACACTTCTAAAAGCAGTCTGAAATGTAACACAATATTATTAAAACTATTTTTAAGATCATAGTAATACCTACTCAGTACTACTGTATTTATTTTCAATCTCTACATTTTAGACACATTTTCAGAAATATTAAAACCCTCATGGCAACATGCAGCCTCCTAAAACATACGTGCATGTTTATCTGTGCAGATTCAATGAAAGCAGAAGCTGACACTACTTTGGCAAAGAGGCTGAATGAATGACGGACAGATTCATGTTAAAGAAGCTAGAATGCATACTGAACAAAATGTGGATGCTGGCAGCTCTGAAGAACCATTTCATACCCTTGTTTCTGAGCTGCAATGCAAGCAAGCCCTATAACCCCAACCAGAACAAAAGAATGTTCCTCTGTTTCCCAGCCAACTTTGATTTTCAGAAGTGTTCAATACTCAAAAAAAACATCTCAAGCTAATGGGGATTATGCTTTCAGGGTATGCTATCCTTGCTGGCTTCCAGGTAGTCAAAATTCAGTTTTCCAACACGTGTATTTTGGAAGGCAAACAAGAATTCACAAACCAAGCTAAGTACTTTTTTGATGCAGCCTTCCCTTAAAAACAAACAAAACCCAACACCTACCCTTATACATTCCTCCCTCCCTCAAGGAACACACAGTATTCCTCTTCATTCATATACATCACTGAATCAAATGATGCGTGGCATTTTCCTTATGCAGAGTTGCAAGCTTGCTTTTCCAGAGGGAGCTCTGAAATTCTGGCAGCATGAATATACCCTTTTCCCACATTCTGGGAGCTAAACTACAAAGTACTTCTTTTGCTGTCTGCAATCATCAGCAGTCTCTGCATGAGTACAAATTCATCAGCATTTACTTCACTCTTTACTGAGTAATCTCTTATTTTAACTGTCACTGAAAAAGGACACTTAATTGTTTACACCACTTGAATGAAACAGAGCTGTTCTATTTACCCAGCAGGTCCAATATCCCCAGCTCAGTTCTGTTCACTACCCAGGAGAACACAATTTATTGAACAGGATGTCTGATCAAGCCCAGAACCAGAAAACAAAGGACAAGAAGAGAGATACAGAGAAACTCATACAAGCAATACTATTTACTGTTACTGCATATAGTTCTTTTTTTCCACATTGCCCAAATGAACACTGTCTTATGAGAAATTAAAAAATAATAACAATAAATACCAACACAGATTCACCTGCATCGTGGGAGCTTTTCTCTGGCTGCCTCATCTCCTGCCAGTGAACCAGTAGAGGCCGCTCAAGACCATCCATCACTTCTGCCGAACTGCAGGATGGGACAGCTTCCCTACCCTCCTATTTCAACACAAAAGCCAGTACCAGCATTTTTCTTCCACTTCTCAATTTCATATCTGCTTTTCCACCAGTACAAATTATCTCTATGAAGTCTAATTTCCTCAAGGGCAACTCCTGATTGAATTCTAGTAACCAGTCATAACCTACAGATTGCTGCAGATGGTGTCCATCAAGATTTACCCAAACTACAGCTTTACCCATTGCTCTGGAACTAGTCCAGGCTTCTTTCCCTGAAAGTTTCTCCATGACATTTTGCAGCACACACAAAATCCTTTCATTTTGTAGGAGACTGTCCTCAGATTTGCTAGTGATGATGTAAACGTCTTCACTCCTGGTTGGTGAAGTTCTCACGTGGTTCCAACTACATAATTGTTATTCCACCTCAGGAGCTCCACATAACTCAAACTAGTTATACACAGCAACATCAAAGTGAAGTACCTCACAGGCCAGTCCCTCACAGGCGGATTTCATAATGGTTCATACACTTACTTAAACACTAATTGAGACCTTTTATCTAAACATGGGTTCAGGAACCACAAAGAACATAATCTAAATTGAAGATCTCATGATGAAGGACAACACTACTCCTTACAGTAGTTAAGTGTTCCAGTATCTTGTGCGATAATCATCATGGAAAACAGAGCAAGAAAAAAATGAAAACATAATTTGTGTTTACAACAGGCCACGAAACACATAAGCAGGTAATACAGTAAGCAGTGCTTTAACCCACCTAAACAGCCACTAAAAAGAAACAGTCCTCAATATCCAACTAGGAGTGGAGAAGACAGGAATTTCTGCAGAGCAGAAGAAACCTATTAAATTTATAAATAAGATTCTAAAACAATCTTCTTAGATAATCAAAAGGACTGAACTCAATAATCCAGATGGTCTCTTTCCCTTTGGGCTTCTGTGGTTAAATAATCATCAGTTGGGCATCATCTACAGCCCAGACCAGGTAATCAGAGCCCTTGTATAGTTTTCAGTGACTTGGTACTGGTATGCATTTGGCATGGCAGAAACAAAGTTACAAAGGCAGATCTCAATTTGGGTGTTCTTAGCTCTTTTACTATTTCCAATTACTTGAAGCACATACCACTCATATTTTCTAAGCACAGTAAAACCTAAATAAAAGAATTAAGGAGTAACAGTTGCAAAGAGCTACAGACTACTGCATGAACAATGGTGATTTCATAAAAAGTTTTATTGTTGGTCATCACTAAACTAAGGAAGAGGCCAAGTTGGATCAAAAAAAAACTTCATAAACAAATAATGGGTTAACTTCAGATACTTAAATGCTAATTTCCGGTTTCTTGTTCTTTATTTTAGGCTACAATTTGAATGAAGTATTACCTTTGAGATGTGCAGTATTATTGCAGCATCCTAAAACAACTTCTCTAGTAGCAGTACACTTTTTTAACATACTTTAATACAAGCCAGTTAGGTATCTAATACTGGAATAATGGCTCCTTTGACATCAATATTCACCTCTATCTTTCAAAGGTGTAAGAAGGTAGCAACAGAACCATTCCAGACTTCCAAAGCTTTCCAACTTCACTACGTCTTCTCAATGATCAGAAAAAGATAAAAAGCAAATGGAAAAAAAAGGCTGCATTATAATGCATACATGCACTGTTTTTCTACCTGTCACTATCTTTCTTGCATGTCACATCTCCTTCCCCAGAAAGAGTCTGCCAATCACTTATCATTTCACATGGGCAACCCAACTACCAGAAACAAACCAGACCAAGCATTGTCAGTTTCTCATTCAATTCCACATATGCTCAGCAATAACCTTTCTACAGTGACTGGTAACATAGTTGCCCAACAAAGGTAACATCCTTTAAAAACATCAGCAAACAAAGGAACGAATGAGGTGGAAAAGAGTAAGGTAAGCTCTTCCTGGCACTCAAAATCAGAAAACACAACACCCATGATACTTTTAGACATAGGGACTTTATCAAAACTACTAAATAGAGATCCAAAAAAAATCATTTTATACATTATTTATTTAATGTTTTATTTAGTGATTTTAGGATAAAAGGAAGCACTGCACTAACAGAGTTTGCCACTATCCAGAAAACTTGAATAAGAAGAACAGAGAAAATCAGTCAGGAAGACATGCATGTACATATATGGGAAGAACTAGAATGTAGCTTCATAGATGGCTTCCTAATATAAATTACAATCTTAAAAGTTAAAGCAGTAAAGGAAAAGAAAGATGTCAGAAAGATATGTCAGTAAACTGACAGCATTCACATGTGCTGTCAGTGTGGGTGTCTTCCCCAAATAGGCAAACAACCTAAAATGCAGAGAACTGAGAAATTTTTAGAGTCAAGAAAGCACTTTTGTTGCTTAAGAGTCTCACAACAGCTCACTCCAATGTATGATTCTGTTCACTAACACAACAAAGATGACTTAATTTTGCAAGAGATACAGAGAATAATCACAGGATAACCAGACAGAGGGTCCTTTTTAAAGGCCTGGACAAAGAACAGAGTTTATTTAGTCGAGCAAAACAAAACTAAGCGATGTAATTTTGGATAAACAGCTCAAGTGATAACCAAACGAAAAATAGTCCCCCCCAAACTACAACACAGCTGCTTCACTATAGAACAGCACTAAGATACAAAAACCATTATAAACCAGAGTCATTAATTTGGAAAGCTTCTACCACAGAAGTGGAGTTCTGACAATTTTCGAATTCCCAGTATGTGGAAAGGGAAAAAAAGTGTACCTGGTTTTGATATTAAGCTTGACCAGCTTATAAACCTTTATTTTATGTGATGTTTCAAGGTTGTCCGTAGTACCAAATAAAGTAATAAAGACATGGAAAATGGACATAGAATTCACTAATTTTAAGTCAAAGACGGCTCACATCCAATGTTATAGCTAATGTTTTGATTACTGCTGTACCTGAAATCACTTATGTAAGTGGAGTTAACCTATATAAAATGTTTGATACTGTGTCCCACACGAATTTATTTAAAATTGAAATAATTTCATTAAGAAATAATAAATAATACTTAAAATAGAAATAAGACTTGTAAGATTCATAAAGAAATTGACCAAAGAGGAAAAACTACAATAGGTTGTATTAATAGTGGAAATTATCACAAAAGAGAAGGGTTATCTGTAGCATTCCTCCTGCCACTCTTCAATAAATTAGTAGCCATGGACTGACAAAGCGCACATGAAATTTCTGTGGATGACATCAGACTGGAAATTACCATCAGTATAAGGAGGACCTCGTAGTTACATGGGAGAGCTCATGGGTTTGTGAGCTGAAATGCCAGAAAACTGAATAGTACAATGTGAAATCATGCATTTAGGGACCAGTAACCTTTCCTGTAAGCTGAGAACTCATCACATGGAAACAACATAGGAGAAAGGAACAGAGCAGTGAGGTACAGAAAGCCTCATCTAAGGATGCTGATGTTTACATGAGCACAAGGATAGCTCATTATGTTCATGGAAATAAAACTGAGAAATTCCACTTGGCTCAGAAAGCCTCTGAGCTGAAAATAGGCTAGAGCAGCGCTGTGCAGGAAGTACTACTGCTGAAGAGGATACTGTATCAGGTGAATCTCTGGTCTGAAGTAGCACAGATGAACAGATTTATGTAAAAAAAAATTGCTACTGCTCCTCACAAAACTTTGCTTGGCTAAAGATAGTCAAGTTTATCCAATTACTCTGTAAAATACACTCTCCATTCTTTATTGCCTTTCCTGCAGCAATCCCAGCCCAAGCTAAAGAATGCTATTAGCACAAGTTAAGACAATGCGCTGCACACAACTATAATTTAACAATCAGAAATTTAAAGTTTTGTAATTGCCTGACAAACAAGGCATGAGAATGGTCTTCCAAGTAGAGCAGCTGGGAAAAGGCATCTAAGCTGTTCTAAAATTGCACTAGTAAGCTTCTGGAAAGGATAGAAAATCACGTAGATGTATTCCTACAAAGAAAAGAAGAAGTTTGTGTTGCTGTACCTATGTAAAGGATCTGTTTACACTACATTTACAGACCCCTACATTTATCTTAATAGAGATTTCCACTGGCCACCTATGGAACCAGAAGAACATCCTATTCCTTTCTTTCAACAGGCTGGCCACAGTTAAAGGGAGGATGCCGTAAGCGGTATTCAGCTGTTCTCCAATGCCTTGCTGTTATCTCCTATTCACAAATTGAGGGCTAAACTAACTGCTCAGACCAGCACTGTAAGGAATTTTCTAGCTCTGCCAAAGAGGGACTATCATTTTTGTCCTTCACAGGGAAAAAAACCCCAACATTCTAGAATCATGGGAAATTTTATTTCATAAACGTCCTACCATGTGAGGTTATTAATGACGTTTTCCTTCCCCTGGCCCAGTACAGTTTTGAAGTTTGATCTTCACTAAAAACCTCAAGTTCATCAAAGGTTTTGGAACACACTCTGCAGGCATTTCAAAAGTAGACATCTGCAAGACAGCTGTCAGCAGTTATAGGAGACTACACCTTGGTTAACTGCTCAATTCTGCACTGAAGCAGTAAGATAAGACTGTTTCCCAGTCCTTTTCTGTCAGTTTCATTGAATTTGCCGTTCACTCAGATTTCCAAAGGAAAATGCGAAAACATCATAAGTGACACACAACTCTATATCCAGGGTGCAACAGAGTTTTACTGATTTGATTAAGCCTCTACTGTTACGTCATTGCTCACATCTGTAAGCCCCTTATGTATGAAATGTTTGAAAGAAGTTCTTTTAATTATCCTATTTTACTGCAACTTGCTTGCATCGCATAGAGTGAAAGAGCCTTAAATAGGCAGAACATCTCAAGTTTTTAACTGTTCTCTGAATAAGATATGCTACATGAAAGACACGGTGGCCATCACCAGCTCAGGCAAGTCAACTCCACGTGTTCAGCTGTGTTTCTATTAAGAAACACTGAAAAAGCTTTTCACTTGCAAAACTTCCCAGGGCTGCACCCACAGCCACGAACCACTGAAAACAAACCCCAAAACCAACCATCCATCTTTAACCATGACCCGCGCTCAGCAACGCGTCGCTCCACCTGCCACAAACGGCACTTTAAATACCAGGAAGAGAGAAGGGGGGAAGAAGGGGGATAAACCAACACACAAAAAACCCAGCAAACTGAAGAGCCGCCTCCAAGGAAACCTGTTGCCAGCCACAGCGAGAGCGCAGCAGCCAGGGGATCCACACATCCCTCTGCGCTCAGCAGCCAACTTTCCCCATCCGCCGCAGAACCCACGGCGATGTCACTTTTCCTCGCGTTGATCATTAATGAAACCGGCGGACGTGGCAGGCTGGGGAGCACTAGGGGGAACGGAAGTAGCGCGGCGCTCGAGGCGTCCCCGCGGGCGGGCCGGGGCCGCGTCGGCAGGGCCCCCCGCTATCGGCCGCCGGAGGACGGCGCGGGGCAGGGCAGTACTCACTCGATGAAGTAGCTGGCGCCCTCCTCCGAGAAGCCTTCCTCCCATCCGCGGGGCAGGTCTGCAAGGCAGCGGGGGGAGAGAGAGAGAGAAAGAAAGAAAGCGGGGAAGGAGGGGTGAGAACTTCGCCCGCGGCCCTGAGGTGCCTCGCTGACCGCGGGGAGGGGAGTGAGGAAGGCGAGCGGAGCAGCCGTTAGCGGTGCAGCCCTCCCGCCGCCCCTCTGCACCCACCTGAGCGGATCATGTGGCCGGAGTTGACGGGCTCACCGGTGCGAGGATGCAGCCAAGTGGTGGTGCGGGTCAGGTCGCTGGGAGGGAGAAGCGGAAAACATGCACCTGTTAGTGACTGCGTGCGGCCCCCGGCCGGGAGGGAGGGAGAAAGGCGAGCGGGAAGCGGCGGGAGCAGGGCCACCCCCCACCCCTTCCGCCGGCGCTCCCTTACTCGATGAAGAAGACTCTCCCGTCCTTGCAGACTCCGTAGGACCAGTGCTCAGGTAGAGTGTCCCGCCCCACCGTCGCCGCCATGTTCGCCGTGCGCGCAGCCAGCCAGCCGGCCGGGGAGGGGGTGCGGGCGGGCTTGCGACCGGCGCTCGTCGCCCAGCGCCCGGCTCTGCTCGGCAGCGCCACCGCGGTCGCTGGAGGCGCGACGCCCCGGCGCGGGTGAGGGGCGACACCTCCCGCCCCTCGGGAGGCCGGCGGCTGCCCCGGGGAGCCCGCAAAGGCGGGAGCTTGAGGTGGCGCCGGTAGCTTTGTCCACCGCTGCCCAGCACTCGACCGCCCTCCCCGGCCAAGTCCCGCCAAGGGCTGTTGGCCTCGTCCCCTCCCTCCCGCCCGGGCGGAACGTAGCGGCCCCGCGGCCGCCCCAGCGCCGCAGGACACCGAGTGGGACGCAGAGACGCGCCGGCTGGGAAGCGAGCAGCATACCGCGCGGGAGAGAGCGGCTGCAGGGTCCGGCGAGGAAGGTGCACATCCTTAAGAGACGCTCTTCGCTGCACGAAGAGGCCGGGTGAATCTCCTGCCCCAGCTCTTGCTGCTGTCCAGGAGGTGTCAGAAGGGAGGGTAAGTACAGGTGTGTTAGTACTTGATTTCTGCCGTGTCCCGGGATACACTCTGGTGGAAGGTGAGGAGGGAAAGACCGTCTGGACTTTGAACCTCGGGTACAGGGGACAATTGCTGTCAAGGTTAACAGATAGCAAAGAGTCAGTAACAGGCAGTTGACGAAGTAGAGCTGTTGCTGGTATCACAAGGGACCTGTGCCAATCCCTATATTCATCAATGACCCAGAAAAGGAGGAAATGGTAATATAAGAAAAACCTGCTAGGTGAATTTAAGTTACACATTACTCTCTCCCAGCTCAGACATGTGGCATTAGGTCTCTGCTGGTGCTTGTGCAGGGAGAAGCTACAGCTGCAAAGGGGACAGAGGTGTGTGGCTTAGCCAAAGCTGGGGTTACTTGGAGTAGGAACAGAGTGGACAGGAAAGGCATCGTGCGATGTGGCTGGGCTGCCGCCCAGCAGAGCCTTAACACTTCTTCCTCTAGTCCTCTATGCCAGCCAGTGGGCAATGGTGAGTCCCAGCCTGTGCCTTGGCTTGGCAGGAGTGGTAACTGCAGCAGAAGAGAGGGACTGTGAAAGCAAAGAGGGCCAGGGTAGGGAAGACTGCGCCTGCTTCTTCCAATGAAAAAAAAAGAAAGCCAGGAAATGGGATGTTTGCTAGCTTGGGATAGGAGGGGAGTGTTAAACAGAGGCAAGACAGGCTGCAAGGAGGGGTAGGAAAGTACAGATGAGCTTGACTAGAGCACAAGAATAACAGAAAATAGAGGAGAACAACTGAGGGCATGGCTGTGCAGAAGACTGAGAACCCATGCAGTTGGGAGGGTGTAAGGGGGGAGAGTGCTGCAGTATAGTGAAAATAATACACATGTGCTTTTCCTTCTTCTAAATAAGTGAAAGGCATCATCAGAAGAAATTAGGAGGCAAGAAAAACAGCAACAATGGGAAGAGAGAGGACTTTGATGTATTTCACAGGAGTTTCAGACAACATGCAGGCTGGCACTGTGTGGCTCTCCTTTTTTGGCCACTGTTGGAGAAGGTGACACTATACTACACTATGACCGATCATTACTGTGGGACACGTTACAGGCTAAATGTTCAAAAGAGGTTTGATTTCAGTTGCACATAAGAAAGCATGGGATTAAAATCAAGAGTTTGGTGGGAGTTTTGTTAAAGTCCAGCAGAATCTTACACCTGCAGATCTATTGCTAAGTTCTGTGGACTAATTTCTGTGACATTACACCATCAAAAATTCTTCCAATATGATCATCTTCCAACAATTCACAGAATTTTAGTTTATGCACAATTAAAAAGTAGGATTGTCTTCTAGTCCTTTATCCTAGAGTCAAAATTTTTATAAAAACTTCTAAAATTAAAACTTTTGTGCTGCTTTTCTTTAAAACCTCAACAATTTTGAGTCTTTCTGGCAATGTTGTGATTAGATGTGTGTTGTCACAGAACCTGCAATAAGGTCAGTTCTCGTGCAATTATGAAGTGAATGAAATACAAGTTCCTTAGCATCCTTGCACATTTGGATCTGTGCAGAAGAGATAAGACAAACTATCTCATAGCAAAGATGCTATGAAGCAAGTCTTTCATGCTCTGTCAGCTGCATGAACTCATTGAAGTTAGCTTATAACTCCACTACCCTTTGACCACTAGACCACTGTGGCAAGATAGTTCTCCACTTATAGTAAATAGTAGCTTAGTTAAATAAACATTATTGTGTTGTGGATTTCAGCTCCTAAAAGCATCCATACCAGGTCAAACTAAATGTTTATTTCTGTCTCAGATCTCAATAAGAGCAGGTGCCAGGAAAGAGCACACGAGCCAGACAGTCATATGCAACTCCCCAGCTTCTTCATTAACTCTAGTATCTACATCTGGTGCTTGCCTTCAGAAGCTTTGAGCTAAGAAAGCTCTTGGTCAAGATGTTGTTTCCATACGTAACCCCTGATGGATCTCTTCAGTGAACCTGTCCAGACTAGAACCCCTATAACTTCTATCATCCAAAATAACCACTAGCAGTGTCCCTAATACTCATCTTACCTGAATCACCTCCTTCTGCTTGTTTTTTACTGAGCTCCTATTTCATTGATTCTACTCAGTTCTTGCAGTGAAAGAGAGCGGTCATCTAGTGCAAACCTCCTGCAGGGTCAGCATTATTGATTTTAGACCAGGTGGCCCAGGCCTTTGTCCAGATAGGGATCTGAAAACCTCCAAGGATGGAAATTCCACAGCCTGTCTTAGCAATTCATTCCCATGTTCCTGTGGTAAAAATACTTTCATTACATCAAGTTAGAAGCTATCTGTTTCAATTTATCACCCTTGTTGTATGACCACATCTTGAGTTGATGTATCGTGGTGCCTGCATCATTACACGTTATCACATACACGTTAATTTCAGATAAATGCATTATTCAAAAAGCATGTTTTATTACAGTAAATTCTATTCTATTCTGAAATTAAGATCAAGATGAAAACTTACTTTAAATTCATTGAAGTTCACAAGGTGACTTGTGTTGGGCTCATCCAGAGATAGGTCTGTGATTAAAAGCCCTGGTGGAAGACTGCCTCCAGGCATCAATCATTAGTAAGATTACCAGATTCTTCTGGTTTTGGTCTGTGTCATCTCCTCCTTCCCCCCCCCAACAGCTAGTGCTGAAGCTCTGGTTCCAGTCCTCCCTGGCTGATCTCAGCTACTTCTATTTTCTATTAGATAGCATTCATTGCTTTATAGAGGCACTATCTGGAAAAAGCTATTTGGGGTTAAATTAGGAGTTTCAGGCCACAATATCAGGAATTCAGCTAAAGGAAGTGAAATATGCTATTCAACATGATTAAAGGTCTAATAAAACAAGGAGATTTGAGGCTCCCTTTGTTGATAACTGGGTAGTTCAAGGAGACATGCTGAGGTCTTTGAATACTGCAAGTGTGAACCCACATTTCGCAGCTTTATGTGAATGCATTACTAGTGTTACTTGCTCTGTCTGCATTCCCTGAGAGCACTGTTTTGGATTACTTCATTAAGTTTCTTCTGCCTTTGGAGAACGGTGATATATATTAAAGTATACCAAAATCTGTATCTACACTTTGCTATTTCCAGAATAAAATCAGACAACTAATATAAACATCCTTTCTACCTCATCTCTTTTTTTCTCTCTTCAGCCTTTACAGCACTGCTTCGCCCTGTCAGTGCTAACATTCAATTCTTCCCTTTCCTTTTTTCCCCCTTTTTACCACACACATCACCACCCCCTGTCCCATTCAGATCCCTGTGTTTCCCTGTACTTTTTCAACCTTTCATATGCTATAAGTTTTCAACAAAGCATAGAATAGGAATCTGGAAATTAGACGCTATATACAAATCTCCAACAAAAAAAACCCACAACCTGATGTGTAATTTCCATCAGTCACAATTAGATCCCATATTCAGGAGGTTACAGAGTCACAGCTGGATTTCAGGCTGCTGTGTACTCTAATGATCTAATTCCTATTTTTCAGAGAATTGAATATAATTGAATTTGATGGTATTTGAGGTTAAAAGCTGCTGCTGTTTCGGAAAACTGAAATGAGACATAAAGCATAGAAAAGCATATATATACTAGTTGTGACTTTTTCATCATGGCCTGTACATTTTTTAAGGGACAAGCACAAGCTATAAAAGGTGCAAGGCCAGACAGAGGCAGAGCCTTTGAGAAGCAATGAATCTGAATTATTAAATCCCGGTTAAGAAAGCTCATAATCCATAACACAAAATATGTAATATGCCTTTTAGCCTAATTTACCAACTCTGCTCAGAACAGCTGAGAATTAAAATATCAAAAGGCTCACAGTGAGACAGTTTAATGTGCAAGACAATTTCAGAGCAATTTGCCCAATTCTTTTTCTGATTACACTCAAAATATAGGTTGTGTAACTGAATTGTTCTTCAAGATTGTGCAGTGAGATTCCCATCTAGCAGTAGCAAGGGCTTAAGATACCAGAAATCAAGATAGAAGAATATGTTAATCAGGCAATAAGGGAGATATGAAAGACATCTTGGAGAAATTAGGCAAATCCACATTCCAGGAAAATTTCTGATGCCATTTCTCCAAAATGGCAATATTTTTTCAGATGACAATTTTTTTGGGGGGGAACCTCCCAAAGGAATAACTATGGTGTATTTGTTCAAATTAAGGAAAACAGCTTTCACTGATGAACTTTCAATCAGTATGGGAAAAAGCCATCTCAAGAGGATGGTATTAATGATTCCACAAGTAGCACAATAAGAATAATAGATTCCTTTGTCCCTCGGTAACTCAAGGAGACATGCTGAGGTCCCAAATTGCTGCAAGTGTGAACTCTCAAAAATGGTAGACTTCAGCCACTTAGGACGTATCTGGGTAGCTTCTCTTTGAAAGGAATTATAAAGAACAAAAGACAATATATGTAATTGATTACCTAATGTCAGTATTTCAGTGCAGAACAAAAATATTAGTGACATCAAGAGAACACTTCAGTAACCTGAAAAAACAAAAAATGGTCATGCACAGCTAGAGCCAGTGTCATGCTGTAGGATGAAGGAACACTTGCAGAAAGTGATCCAATATACAGAAAGACTTTTTTTTTTTTCCCAGTCTGAGGTCCAAAAATTGTTTGCATAAAGAAGAGGGCAAATTAAAAATATTCAAGTCAAAGAAAACTAAATATTAACTTACTGAGTAGGGAAAGCAAACAACATAACAAAAAGAGGATTACTGTATTCTTTCAAAATGAAAATATAGTTGATGATGGGGTTTAATATATACCCATCAATTTTATTCCATGTTCATCCATTTCAGGATGAGTAGATATGGGCTTGATTTATGCCAAGATAAAGTTGAAGATAGATACTACATAGAAATTTTCTGAAATGTAAGTAGCACTAAAACAGGAAGTAAGTAGAAATGCCATGGTATTCCCTTCATCATCAGTTTCTAAAGGCTAGTCCACACAAAACTTCTGTTAGATTCTAAGTATACTTATTTTATCTCAGATCAGGAGCTATGAGCAGATGATCTCACAAGATCCCTTTTTGCCTAGGTTTCTTTGAAAATAAAAACTGATTCAAAATGTTAAGGTTTTGAGAAATAGGTGGAGATCAAAAATTGTCATCACCTGCTATCTACTAAATAGCATCAGCATCAAGCGGCTATCTAGCTTACAGAAAGAATACTTGGTACACATTTTAATTAAAAGTTCTCTGTTATTTACAAGAGGAAGGACAATCTCTCGTGTAGTTAAGAAAGATAAGTAACTTGCAGAATAGTACTACTGATGACATGACTAGATACAGAGCACATGCTCATTTCTGATCTGAAATGTTTTCAATTGAATCCCACAACCCACAAAAGTCAGGAGAGCTAGACACAAGGAAAGGTAAGACTTACAAGATAGGTGCAAAAGTTAGGCAAACCATATCATCAAGATATCACCCACTTCCAGCATAAATACTTTCCAGGGCAGGATTAATAAATATTGCTTGCAATGCCAAATGAATCTTGAATAGAACAGGAAACGTATTCTTACCAATAGATTGTGTTCTATCTTTTTATAAGCATTGATATTAAATGAAACATCTTTTGCATTCTACGCGCAGGGCAATTTATGCCATGGGGAAAGTAAGTGATGGCAAATTTTAGCCGAAGTAAGATTTTTAGACCCTGTTTTCTTTGCAATAGATTGAGATGTTTCCCTAAATTTCCATGGGAATAGTGTCAGGTGATAGAATTCTATGAGTACCAGAAGATAAATATAGCTCATAGAGTAAGAAGGATTAAGTAATAGTAAATTTATTGTGACGGAATTCCAAATGCAGAAAAAGATATTTTTCATTATCCTGGCCACTGGAAAGAATATGAACAAGTTCAAACTGTGTCCACAATTCCTCTGAGGAAGATATGGAGCATGGCAGATATTGTACAAGAATAGTTTTCAGGCTCACTGTAACTCTATGCAGTATGATCTGACTGATGACTGCACACATGGATCAGCCAGGACTGTAACACTGTTGAGCAAGACAGATGCCAAAATGACACTGAGAAGGCAACACTCGTACTGTATAACAAATCCAAACTTCTCCTTCCAGAACCTGCTGAACTCTCCCAGGAGTAAGAAAAATGGTAATTATCTTTAGTTAAAAGGTTTTCTTTTCCAAATCACTGTCAGTATTTAAAAGTATTTTTATGCTGAAAGTATCTTTTGTAGAATCCAGAAGATAGCTTCAAAACAGTTCTTTTTTTCTTGCAGATCTCCTTCATTTTTTAAGATATCCTACTGATTTTACCTTTCAGGTGCTAATATCTGAATATATCCAATTACCTTTCTCACCTGAATGTCCTATTGCCCAAAAGATTTATATTTCAGGAATCAAGTCAAGCTTGTTCCCTGAAATGCACAAAGATGCATGCAAAAGCAAAAATAAATGAATATGTTTCCTAATGACTATGTCAATTTACAATTTTCTGTCACACCAGCTTTTATGATTGCTATATTTAACACAATCCTGTCACTGCTTCTCCTCATTTACTCTCGTTTGCATTTCACCAAGTCCCAATAATTTGCATACCTAACACCTAGAGTCCTTGTACTAAGGTATATTTGGTAATCAATAATTAAATAACAAATTATCATAATTTTGTCATGACACAATGCCTTAGCATTCTAAACACAAGTGGCAATAGTTAAATGTCTGCACAGTGTTCAATATATTTGTAGAAGGGAGAAACACAGAAGAACTATTACATGCCAAGTCACTTACAGGATCATTTCCAGAAATTTAACTAAGATTTTTATAATGAACAATTGAGAGTCTTCTTCTTACTTTTTGGCAAAGAACGCTGTAGGCCTGGCAGCACTGAGAAACCCTCAGTTCTTCAACATTTATGTACATGTGACTATCGACATTTGGTTTGTTTTAAAGCAGACGTGGTGTTCCTTGTTTATGAGCACAAATAGGGTCACTGTTATCCCATGGCCATGGATGGGCATTTGAGTATGAAGAGGAGAACCTTTTTTAAGGAATGAGACAAATGGAAAGATGGATATCTCTGACCTGTAACACTAAAAGCTTTGAAATTTTATATCAAACTGTTGGATTCTCTGAGGTTTCCTCAATGATTATGCACTCGACTAACATGAGATACCTCACTTCTGCATTCCCATCAAAGCTTTTTTCCCCAGCTTTGAGTCCCCTATTCTGTATAATAGACCATGACTGGCATTATCCTTTTCCAGCAGCTCTGTTACCATATTTGCCTTTTTTTTTTCCTCCAACTGCATACCTCACTCAGGGGAAGCAGAATGTCACATATTCCCAGTAATCCTCATTACATTCGAAAGAATTCACTGTCTAGGCTCCTCCTGAATTTTTTTCCTGGTTTGCTTTGCAAGACACCAAACTTCACCCTGGAATCCCTTTAATAACTATACCCACACAAAACTCCAGACAAGGTTCAATTTTAGCATCTCCTGCCATGTCTTTCCAGAGGTATTATTTTCCAAGCAGGCTTGTAACTCACCAAGGTCTCAGCCCTCTTCTTAAATAATCTTTTGCCAGTCAGAACAGTTACTTCCCACCGTGGTCTCCAAGACATCTTTCGAAGACCTCTTTGCAGGAGAACCTAAGATTTTGATTATCATCTGCTTGTCTCTAGAAGAAGGTAACTGAGGGTTAACCAGTCTCTTTGATTTTTCTGGTAATATTAAGTGTACATACCTTATGGCAGGTTTTCCAGTATCCTCCTTCTTTCCACTTTCTTTCTGCTTTCTGTTACAACCCTAGCAAGTATGCCGTCTTGCCAATCCTCCACTCTGGTTTTGCCTTTTCTTATGCTGGACTCAGGTCCTTCTGCGGTTTTCCAGTATCCTGCTACATATCTGTATCCCGTCCACTCCTGGCTTTGATGGTTTGCAACAGCGATCAGTCAGTTTCTAAAGGCAATGTGATAAAGCATCTGTCTGTGAGCATGACAGAGCCAGTAGCTATAGTAACAGAAAGGCATACGTTAAACAAAATCGGAAACAAAAAAGAATCTGAGAGGTATCGCTCATCTGTTCCCCATCCCCAAATATTGCAGGGTTCCATAAATACCCACCTGCATATCTTTACCTGATTGTATCTTCCCCCTAGCCCAAAACAGGGTGAGATAGAAATAAAACTTTATTTTGTCTGATTTAAGGATAAATAATCACACACAACAAAACTGCAACTCAGCTCATTGTTGCACAAACCTGGAGAGCAATTTCTGATAATCCAAAATAGCATCGGTAACTTTCAAAACATAGAGCCCTCTGCAAACTCTTGAGAAGAGCTCTTCACTCTGGACTGAGTTAAGGTATTGAACAAAAGATGCCTCTTCTAACCTTCGTGTATTCTTCATTCCTCTAGAGCCTCTGTAGGTGGACTTCCACAGAGAAGACCAAAATAGGCTCAGTGCCTCAGCTTACTTTGCCACTAAAAAGGTCAGCAGGGTACAAAACATAGTTCAGTAATTTAATGCCGATATGTGTGTCACACCTTTTCATTCCTGCTTTTTAAAATACACATGTTGAAATAGATGAGCAATGCAGACTCAATTTGTACAAAAAAGATGTTGAGTGAGCTTAACCATTTTATAGACATTTTTAAAAATTAAACCTTCATTCATTGCTGTAGTATCTTTCAAAAAATTATTCTTTCTTATTTGAGACTTCCTTTTGTACAAAATGGCCCTTTTGTTGGGCTAATCCATCTATCTTTTAAATATATACAAATTTGTTACTATTCATAATAGAACCCACCTGAAATAGACTTCCTTTTCATCAGTGAAGTAACCACACAATGAAAGAGAATTATGTATTTCAGCAAGTTATATCCTGATATTAATCAAACTGTAATGTTATACCTGATTCAGTTTTATATGTTGTCATCTTTCCATTGTTACTGATTCATAGTTTGAACTCTCTAAGGCTGATATAAAACACTGTTATAAATAACTTCTATTATTTTGATACCTAATATATGTGACCTCTACAAATTATGAATTATATCCCACTTCTTAATTATAGACTCCTCTGAAATCTAATTTAAATAATAGCTAAGCAGGTTAAACACAAAGAAAGAACAAAAGCAAGTCAATTTGCAAAATGATAAATTGATAAGTTTTTCTCAGCACTGTATAGTTTTTCCACAGACTTTGTGAAGTATCATCTTTCATCTTCCTCAATAACTTATTAGATCACTGTAATCTGTATTTACAAATTGATTCATTCAGTTTCAATGTCAATCATAACATGAAAACTTAATAAAGAAACCTGCTAATTGTTCTTCACAGGCTTAACAGTAATTACTCCCATATCATTTCAGGCTTTCACACATTCTGTTTTTCAGACATAACAATTGTATGATTCTTTTGGGCACTGCATACTTCTCAAATCACTATTTCATTCACTGAGATGCTGATGGCTGCCTTAACAACATATCACATAGGGGCTACACTTGATAAAATGGGAACTGTATTTTGTCAACAACAATTATGTGGGTGTTTTGCTCATTTCCTGCTATGGCTGTCCCATGGCAACAATATAAAAGCAGTACTCATCTTTCAAGTGCACAAATGACTCCTTAGATGACGTTTCTGGCTCAGGTTTGACAAAGGCATGGGGAAAACAATGACTTTTTTGAGAAACTATCACAACTACTTCCATCAGATGCAAATCTGTAGGGAATGTGCTAATTCCTGAGTGGAGGGCACAGCTTTGCTGTAGTAGTAGCAGTGGTGGCCTGAGGCTTTTCCAGAGGTTGATAACAAGCTAGATTTTTCACTTCACTACACTTCTCTACACTTGCTGGTGGATTTCTCAAGAAATGCCTCAACCAAAGGTCATTACTCCAATTAACCCTGTTTTAGGGTTGTTGCTGCTAAAGCAAATCAGATTAAATCACGTTAAAAATTCCAGGTTTTATCAGCATTACATCCTTTGGAGTAATATTGATGGTATTGGTGATGATATTATCATGTAAAATCTGGAAAATAATTAGTTTGGTAGATGAGAAATAAGCTTTAACATTTTCAGTTGTAGCTGAGTTGAGAATATTTACTTTTTGAAGATTATTTTGTTGCTTGTGATCTAGATGAACAGGTATTGTACATACAGTTTATAAAGCAGCTACAAGTTGAGTTAGGATATTGCAGGCTTTCACCCTGGGCTCTGTGAACATACAAGTTACAACGTAGTAAGACCTGATGGCAGGATAAAGTGCACCTGCAACTCTGGCCATTCAAATATTAGCTTCATGGGGATAAGTAGAAAAAATTACACTGTTTTTTACTTAGTATGAGCACCCCAACTAAACTTGTTTCATTTAAGATGATGCTATTGTAACAAAAGACATCTGTAGATTAACAAAGTGGATCAGAAACACATATGATAACCCACCGTATGTCCCTGGATGCATCTTTTCTTCTTGCTTCAGGATTCTAGAGAGATTTTAAGAACAAAATGTAGCACTAGCCAAATGTGAGATATGTAGTTACATGTAAAATAAAAGTATTTAAGATATGTCTATAATGGAATTCAGTGCACAACCATTTTGTACTAGGGGAAAGGAACACAACTCAAAATGAGGTGACATACAACGACACATTGTATATCGGTATCTTGACAAAGCCCAGTGTGCTGGAGTATCAAGAGTGAATCTTATGCTATCCATGTATCCGTTGTCTTTTGTATTGTCACATGGATGTAAAGGAAACTATGAGTGTTTGCTATCAGCATCTGATTAACCACTGAATTCTAACCATAGTTTTGGAACAAAGAACAATTTTATTTGATGCCAACAATTGTCTGTAGCTGTGCAACAGCACAGTTTCCGTTAGAGGAGGATGAATTTTAATTCTGATAAGACGCGGGGATGAAATGTTAACTTAAGCCAAATGAATATTCATATAGGAAAGTAAAAATAGGTGTCAAAGACTTCCTGCACTTAAGTCCTTTGTTATATGAAAACTGCGCCATTTGACAAAGCAACACAGCTTCTAATGATTAATTCTGTCCATTATATTTGAAAAATCATGGCAGTCAGGTGAAGTTCCTGATGACTGGAAAAAGGGAAATGTAACCCCCATTTTCAAGAA
>WYDI02028542.1:70211-122267 GCA_009867235.2 Psittacus erithacus
AGGTGTCCCTGCCCATGGCAGGGGGGCTGGAACTAGATGATCTTAAGGTCCTTTCCAACCCTAACTATTCTATGATTACTTTCGCCATAAAATTTATTCATCTATTCCAGAGCAGTGTTTCAAGGCTTAATGAATATTTGTAAAGCTCTGACTGAAATGCACTCATTAAATGCAAAATATTATACCATTTACAATGAATGAAGTAGTGTAGGTTACTGATTAAAAAAAAGCCCCTAAAGCTCATCAGCATGTCCATTTGAAGGGTGTATTACTTCACCAGATAGGAAAGACCCCTGTTAATGTCCTGTCCAAGTTGAAAGGCTAAGTGTGTTTTCTACCCACTGAATCCACTTCAAAGTGCAGACAGAAAGGAAATGTCATGTAACTTTGTCTCTTCTCTTATTTTCACTCCATTTCACCCTTATTTTCCCCATATGGGGCAATCCTACACCACATCTCAGAGAACTTCTCAGAGAATAAACAACTTTAAGTGGCAATAGTGCTCCCTTTGGAAATAGCTCTTCTTCATTTCTAAAAAATTATATATCCTGTGGGTTCAGGCACTTTTATCACCATCACTAACATCAAGAAGAGAGCACTGGAACACCGGGAGAGTTGAGCTCTTTCAACCCATCTCTACCACCCTGGGACACTACTGAAGTCAACTGTTGTTCCTTACATGACCATATTTCTCCTTGGAAGATCAGCTTTCTGAAATACAGGTTTCTGAAATGGACTTCTACCAGCAGAAGTGGCAAACAAGCTGATCTCATGTTTCCATGTGCTATCTGCTTGACAATGTGATTCCCTTGCCCATTGTTGCAGTACCATTGCATCTGTTAAAGATGCTGTATGACTTTTTAAGTGGTTAAATTTCTACTTGAAAAAAATGAGATTCCCCAAAATGGTCATTTTCTTAAACTCTTTTTTTCAGTATTTGCACACTGTGACAGTTGTGTTATCTCTAATGATAAAAAACAATATAACACTAGCCATGGTGAAGAATAGATCCATTAATTCTAAAGTGGCTCTTGCTTTTCTCACGCATGGTTTCTGCTGCATCTTGGGACACAAGAGAAGGCACAATTTCTTTTGTATGCATCAATGCCAATATGCCAAGATCTAAAGCTGTCAGTGGGTCATGGCAGCCTCATGGACAGAGAATACAAATTATTATTATATTCCTCTTATTAAATAGCCAGCTTTGAAGTTAAATGTCATTTTTCCTCACTAGCCAGGCATTGTAACTAGTTTGGCTAAAATGTAATCTAATACCCAGAAGCCTGCATTCTGTTGGGAAGGAGAAGTAAGAAATAGCAAAAATATTGCCCAGGAGAAACATGGCTGGAATTCAAGATTATACCAATTTCCTTAGCAGTACTATATACGCAGATAATATTTATAGAAACTAGCATCTATCAGAAGGAGGCATTACGTTAATTAAAATGTGTTGTAGCCTGAGATTACAGTTTATTTTTTCCTGTTTGCAAGAAGGTCATGTCTAATGATTTCCTCTTGGAGTTACTGGTTTTGCAATTGGACCATTAAAGATTTGGATTCTTGTTCTACTTGTGAAGTTACTCGGATCCTTGCAAACACAAGTGCCAATTCCCTGATCTTTCAGTGTTCTTTTTAAATTATTGTCCCAGTGGAATTCTCTTTTTCTCAAGAGAAAACAGCTGTACATACAACATCAGGAACTGTAATTAATTTTGCATTAGTCCAGAATAAAAGCCATGCATCCAGATAACCAGTATATTTCAGCATTCCAAATACCCAGGCTAAATTACTGTAACAGCCCAATACTGTTCTCAATTGCATTATTGCTGCTTTACCACAGCTGTGACAAATATACAATTCCTTATGAATACTTCATAGTGAATCATACTGGAAATGCATATTAAAGCATGTATGACATTTCACAGAAAATTGCGTATTCAAAGTAGTCTACATGAATAAATTAAAAAACAACCAACACCTTTCCCTTTAATTCCTTGAGGGGTGGGAACCTCCTGACCACTGTTGAGAAAGTGTATTAAAATCTCATCTTCTCAAATATTTTGGAAGCATGCAGAAACTCTGTGAAGAAAATCTGAGTGTTAGAGATGGATACACAGAGACACGAAGACCCATGACCAATTTATCTGTTTAAATAAAAGGCAGTGTTTTGTCATGCATTTGTTCAGAATGTCTGTGTCTAATAATACTGGTAGCAGTAGCACATAGCACACAGCACATTCCAGCCTTTTAAGTAATATTAATAAGTCTCACACCCTTCTAAGTAATATTAATTAATCACATTACTGACCTGAGTTCACAGGGATCAAACCAAAGGGAGTTAACCGATTAAACACAAGTAGTCAGTGCTGAGGATAAAAAAATAAGCTCAAGTTTCCCTGAAGTTCTTTTCATCCTGACTTAAAATAAATCGACGTGTCATTTATCTCATCTGCTATATAGCCAGCAGGATTAGTCTGTCCAAATTTACTGTTACGACAGCCAAAGTTACATCCAGTCCTGGAGATGCTGAAGTACATGCTTAACTGTATCTAGATTCAACCTTTGACGTCAATGAGGATGTTCACCCAGACAGCACAAGGTAGATTTAGATTATATATTAGGAAGAAATTCCTTACTGTGAGGGTGGTGAGACACTGGCACAGGTTGCCCAGGGACACTGTGGCTGCCCCATTCCTGGCAGTGTTCAAGGCCAGGTTAAATGGGGCTTTGAGCAACCTGGTCTAGTGGACGGTGTCCCTGCCTAGTTAGAACTGGATGAGCTTTAAGGTCACTTCCAATGCAAACCATTCAAAGATTCTATGCATAGAGATGCCTATAGCGTCAGGGTCTTGCTGTCTCAGTTGTTTCCCAACACATGACTCTATGACTTATTTCCATTTTCCTAAAAGAAAAGAGGTAGTATACATCTTCCAAAATAATTGGCAATGGCCAGCAGATCCATAGCCTAGAACTTACCGTGGTTGAAAACATCTTGTGGTACCAAGCATGTGCTGTGGTTCTGTGTCCAGGATTCATTCTTGGGGATGCTTTAAAGAGACAGCCTCCCCAAATTCAGACACAAGCTTAGCCGTTCCTAGTGATCAGTGCAATAAATGTTAGCACAGCAAGCACATGTCTCACAGGGGTGACTTGTGAGTACATAGTGAAAAACGAGAAAAATGCTTTCAGACAGTTAAGGAGAGCAGAACAAGAAATGCAGCTCCTCCCTAACACAGGAGGCCCTCAGGTAGATTTTCAACATTGTTTGAATTTTACTAGTTTTACGTGTCCTGAATTTGTTCTGCCATTTGAAAATCCTCTTGTTTTGACATTTGCCTAAGCAGGAGTGTCATTCCTATCACCCGCTTTTGAGCTCCTGCAGAAAAGTCTCTCAGTGAAAATAGCTGTAATCTAAAGAGGCAGCAGATCAATGTCAAAAAACTGTTGATCAGCTTCCTGCTTTCCCATTCCCTGAAGCAATGAGCTCTGAAAGGCTTCTCTCTGAAAGGCTTCTTCAAGAAACAAGAAAAATCAGATGCATACTAAAGGTCACAGTCGATGTTTTCTAGAAAATTGTAAGCTTAAGCATCTACTAAGGCTTTGTTCACATAAAGAAATATCAATGTAACTAAATTTGTTAGCGACTTATTTGGTGAAGTGCTATCCTCCTGTGGGGGCATGTCAGATTATTTAAGATAGTCTGAAAAACACAGATGTTTTGTTTTTATACAGGGAGCAAAGGCACACGACTGAGGGGCATCTGGTTACGACAGCAATGCAATCCACAGCTGAGGCAAGGTAAGGGCACAGTTACAGCTTTTTACCAGTCCCACTGTGTCAATGTGCCCGTGCCAGCAGTATAGCAATGGTGAAAAGATCTGGGGAGCTAAGCAGCATCTCCACTTTACCTGCAAGTGAAAAAAAATGCTGTTCTTTCCCCAGGCCCCTTGTGTGGCATTTCTCAGTCCTTGCAGTGACCTGAGGCACCCAAACATTTCTCTCTTTTTCCACCTGTCAGTGACCTAAATTCTCTCCTCCCTTATCCCCTTCCTTCCCACAACTGGCCTAAAGTAAGTCCTGCCTTCAGACTTGACCCATACCTTGAAGCAGCTTAAAAAAAAATGCAATTGCAAAAAGGTACAAGTGTCTGCAGATGAGGCTGGGCCTATTCTACAGAGCTTTGACGATACAGTGTGTCAGCTAATAATATGAAAAAAATAAAATCCACATATCTTGTATGGCTACTTCGGCGAAAGTATAGAATTCTTTGTTGGTTTACTTTATGGCTTTCAGGAAAATGAGGAAGTAAGCACAGCAGAAAAACTTCCCTCTGTCACATGCTGCATCCTCAGTTTGGCCGTCTGGCACCCTGACTGCACCGGGGCTGACAAACCTATAAAACAGTAGGCTGGATGCAATGATCCAGGACATCCTATATTTCAAAGTAAAAAAGAAAACAAAAGCACTGTAGTCCTGAAAAAAATAAAAAAGAGCTGAAGCTCAGAAAGAGCAGCAGAAAGCAGCTGGTTACACATTAGCCAGCACATGCTCCTGCGTGGCTTCCGTGGCCGGATTGCCGAAGCTTACAGAGGGAAGCACGTGATCCAGCAGGACCAGGGCAGTCACTGCCATGTAATGTCTCCTTTGCCATAGAGAATAACAAAATAGTAAAAGCAAGAAAGGGAAACTGAAAAATATAAAAAACCCCAGCCCTTCTCTATCCCAACTCCATTTCCTGGCACACAGCAATCTTGGAAAAAGGGGGAGAGGAGAGATAATATTTCCAGGGTTGGCAATGTATCCACAATTCCTAGCAACAGGGAGACCAAATCAGCTATTAGTTATGGTACTATCAGGACTGGAGATCTGAATGGTAACCAAGGCGCTACTCACAGTGTCATGAAAAGGAGTGCTAAGAGCCCATTTCTTCTTTGAAGAGTATATGCCTTTAAAAAGACAAGCTAGACAAAAGGCAAGAAAAGAGATGGAAAGACACTTCCCTTAAAGGGCAGGTTAGCTTTCAAGAGTGTAAGGCCAGTGCCCTGTCTACTAGCTAACTCTTTTGCCTCATTCCCGTTCCTTCTACCTCCAATTCTTCAAAACCATTCAGTGGAACTCCAGCTGGAATCTGGTGGTTATCAGGACCCAAGGGTAGATGCAGAAAAATGCTGAACTTCAGAACCAAGGAGCAATATGTGGATTGTTCTAAAAGGGTGCAACATCTACCCAACCTTTGCATGAAGGGGGATTGGATTCCCAGGAAAGGGTTGCACCATATTTGCTGAGCTCTAACTGTATTCCATATGCCTGGAGGTGGAAGAGGGAAGAGAAGAATGGATTCATTCTGAGAAGCAACAGTTTCCCACATCCTAAAAACCTGCTGGGAGATTTTGGAAATTCTGCAAAGTGGGGAGAGGTTTCCCAGTGTGAAACAAGCCGTATTTCTGCTGTTTCCACTGCAAAGACATCCCAGCTCCTTGTTAGCCTTCTGCAACTTGATGTATCATTTCTGCTGAACAATATTTGGACTCTCAGGTTGAAAAGAATTAAATACAGCTTTTAAAGCTTTTAAAGCTTCCACCTACAATTGCTAGTATCTCTGAAGTGGGATAACACTATTCAATACTGCTCCTCCATGGGCAAGAGAGACACCTGGGTGATTTGTGAAGCTTGTGCTTTACTGAAGTTGCTTTGCGAAACACTTTGATTAACATTTGGTGGCATTTTTCACCTAAGTTTCACTGACATAAATGTTTTGTGTAACCCTGCCGAAAAACCAAGCACAGCAGAAAATTAACATGCAAGGCAAAAGATCAGTTCAGATCCACTTGGAATTTCCTTAGGAATCAAAAGCCACTTGGAGCATCTGCCAGCTCAACAATTTGAAATGTCCTATACACATCTCTCTAATAGCCTCTGTAATAATTGACAGAGCACAATGCATAGAAAAGATGCCAGAACATCACAAATATGAGGCTGTTGAAGGGATTAAGCATAATCCTGTCTCACCCAATGAATGAAGAAAATAAGAAATGGAACTGTGTTGTGTCGAATAGCACTGAGTCAAAGATACACTTATGACAGGCTTTTGTGGGTTTTTGCTCAACAGAGCTTTGCCGAGAAGGTCATGCATGAATTCTGAAAAAAGTGGCATTATTACCGAGGAATGCCAGGCCAAGCAGGAAATAATCTTTAATTAATTTGTGAGGAACTTTCATTTGGCAGACACAGCGTGCCAAATAAAGACAGAACAGTAGCTTTCTTATTAAGCTGATAAAATCGAGCAAAAAGTGAAGAAACCCATAGTTACAAAGCATTAGAACAATTACTAGAAGATGTAATAGAAATCCACAGGGAATCCTGGCAGCACTCATCAGGATATTTTTGTCCTGAATTCGAGGGTATTTCAGACAGAAATGTAAAGAAAGAATCTTAACCTTTTCCGCTCTTGTAGACTTTGACTCAGTATTTGATCTCAGACCCTGTAAAACGCAAGTAGATTCAAACTTCTTCATTAATGCTAACAATTCAAAGTACCAGCAGTTGTTTTTTCTTATCTTTATTATTGTCTTTGTAATTCCATTTTCAACTGCCACCTCCATCTCCCACCAGCTTGTACAGGCATTAAGGGATATTTTTGTCATCTGTAAAATGCTGGAAGAGCTTGAGATAATGGGCACTTCATAAATGTAATGTGTTATTTTAGTGAAACTGGGACAAACCGCTAGTTTCAAACATAATTGGCTACAATGGAAAAACTGGAGCATCCGAAGAAAACTGGGACATGGTACATGTGAGGTGCTAATATTTATCCTAATGTAGCAGATTTGGTTCTGTTCACAGGAGCTCACCCCTATATTTAGGAGTGTGAGCAAAAGAGCGTTTAAAGAATTTCATCTTTATTTGAAAATGTTTCCTGGCAGCAGGAAGCCAATCAACAAATCAGTGTGTTTGTTTTTCACATCTACAAGCCAAAATTTAAATCTCACTTAAGCCCAAAAGGAAACAAGTTGGGCAATTTCAGCATAATCCCATCAGAAATGTATTCTCTTCACATGAACACAGCTCAGCACAGTAGCAGCTCTGTGCAAGAGAAGCTTCACACTGAAATATAACCAGTTTACTCTAAAAAGGAGAGCCTTTATTGGCAGTCTTTATAATATTGTATATAAATGAATAAATAATCTTAGCATACTGACATCCTGTAAAGGAAATGTGGAAAACTTGCTTAGGAGCTGCCTGCATTAATCTTCATTCTATCCTGTGCTGGCATTTTTCCCAGTTTCCTATGCCTGAAGTTCACAATATCTGTTTTTAAAGGAACACACTGACCCTTATAGAGTAGGGCCCAGAAAGCCTGATTTGCAACTAGTTCAAATTCATACATCCTCTTTCCCTGTAACAAGTAGGTTTTGAAGTGCAGCTTCTAACAAGCCAATGGAAAATGGTCTTTATGTGAAAAAACTTGGCATGCAAATCAGATGACTAAAGAATGTGGATTTAATTGCACCACTTATGAAGAGAGAAAACATAAAGTAGCAGTATGCGATGAAGCTAAAGCTTACAGCGCAAACTCACTAATATGTATCAACAGTGGCTGGCAGCTTTTTACCATGGGCCAATTTACCATGGGCTTTTTATCATGGACCGAATTGCAAGTGCCTAGTTAAAGCCACAAGACTGTTTTCAGCCGCAGTCTGCAAACTCCTTGCCATGACCACCAGTAATTTTGCCTTTTTGAAGCAGATTTGATACAGATAAGAAAGTCTTAGCACATCATCTGACTGAGGGAGGCTGAGGTGAGGTCAGAGGCAGGCAGCTGCGAGCTGCTGTGCACAGGTACTCATAAAAAAGTTCCTGGCAAAATAAAATACTACATGCTGCGAGACAAGGAGTTCAAGGCTTTCTGTACAACAGAACCACTTCACTCATCCAGGAAACTGTCATAGCAAAACACTTCTAGTGTACATGCAGTTCCACTAGGAAAACAGAGCTCACGTTTTCATCAGAAAAACACCCTCCCTCTCAATGAAATGGGCTCTCTAGGTAACAGCTCAAGTTGCCAGTGTACCTGTTCCATACGTGGACCTCTACCATTACTTTAGGAGACCATCCAAGCTCATCACTCTTCACAGCACAACATAAACACACCATCAAATTTCATTATATAGGTCTGATTTGTCCACACCTATGGAAAGTGAGAGAGTCCTGGCACCTGGATTTGGAAAGAGACTGCTCTGGACAGCTGTCCTGATGCTGCCGAGTAGGAAGTCCATAGCTCTCTCTCTGGTGAAGTCTTCGCCCTGTGCAGTGCTGAGTTTTCTACCAGCACATGCACCCCTTGCAAAGCTTAGTGCATCACACTAGCAGGATCAGTGTGTCACTGGCTTCTCCAGTGAATGCTGTGCAAGGCAGGCAGTCAGTCAGGCTGCATCTCCTTGAAACTCCTGGCAAAGGGAACAGGGCTTGCTGAGGTGTCCTGTTCAGATGATGTCATCACATTCTCTAAATTACGAGACTCTGCCACCAAGTAAGAGGAAAAAGTAATATGAAGTCTGGTTTTGGTGTATGTGTATAAAACTAGATGGACAATCAGTGGAGTAAGCCGACCTATGATTATCCCAGAATGTCTCTCCAAGATCTTGCTTTCTACTTAATGGCGACAGTGTGAATTCATTTTGGGTTATCAGGCACCTACTGAAAGTAATACACAGTTTCTATACTAATCAGCTCCAAGGCTGACAAAAGATGCTGCCTCTCTTCTTGCTTATCCAAGCCAACTTACTGAAATTAAGTCAGTTTACCTGCTGGCCTACATGAGATGCATTCAGTGTATTCTCTAATGATCCCTGATACTAGCCCCTAGAAAAGTCTTAAACAGCAGGAGAAAAGATAGCACTTTCTAAAGCTTTTCTAAGCAAAGTTAATTCTGTTGACAGACTGTTACCCTATAGCTCCTGTCTGATACAGCATTCAGATTACATACTGTGCTAACGGAGACCCAACGCTAGCAGACGTTCTGGGTCAACTTTTGTACACTTTTAGCGCAGGTTCTGTGGTTTGAGTCTGGTAAATCTGAAAGGAGAGTTTATCCTCACTGATACTGTAAGGATGTGAGGACAATGCAAAATGGCCACATAAATTAAATACAATGCGACTTTTATGTACTGGAGATCAAGAATATCTTTGTTTCTAGCACTGTGAAGTTTTTCCTCTGATGCATGAACATAATTCCTACTAATATCTGTGATATGCTCAATGCCCCAATTCCCATTATCCTGGCACACTGCTCTCAGTGACAGGGGACACAGAGGACAATGACAACAGTAAGAGAGACATTATTAATGCAGGTAAAACTTCCCACAAGAGTAAGCCTTAAAATAGATATGTCAGATGAATGGAAACAAAACCCATTTGCCTAGGTTGCCTTTATTACTTGACTAAAAAGACATCTAGGACAAAAGATATTTCCACCACCTTGGCAAGACACATGGCCTGTATTCACTCCTGAACACACTCTTTCACAGCTTTACCTCATTTTTATACAAACACCATGGTCTGGTCTAGCCAAAGTTTCACCCCCTACAGCTGATGTAATTTGCAGCTTCGGTTTATCAGTTTCAAATAAGAAAGTCAAGATAGCACAGCTAGGCCGCTCCTTACTCCTGACTGCTCTCCTACTCCTTTTTGCACTCTGCCTGGGCTTGCTGCATGAAGGACAGGCTGCTAAAACAGGTTCAGCACCCTGTGGTGGACCACTTTGTGTTAAGTAAAGCCCAACGCCTGCTTCATGCCTCTGGTGTTCTCATGAAATAAAGGGGTCACAGCCCAGTACACATCCTGTAATTTGGGTATCGTGTTGAGACAGGATATACAACAGTATTGCCAACCCTACATATTCAAACTTGGGTTAGTCCCTAAAAGCAACACTAATAGTCTAGAAATCTTTTGATTAATAATAATAATAATAATCATCATCTAGGATTCTTTATTTTCTGGGCTTTCTGATTTCCAGGCCCTGGATTCCCATGCTTGAGACCCTACCACACTCATGAGAGCTGGAAGCATCTCCTTTTCTGACAAAATAAATCTGGCAGTCCAGCCTAATCACATGAGTCCAGGGTGCTGAGAAAAAGAAAATGAGAGGGGGGAGAAGGGTATGAAATACATGATAAAGCATGAAAGCTAATAGTGTCCAATTCAGCATTAAATTCCACAAAGCTGACAGCCAAAATTATTCTATGTCTAAGAACTTGTCTAACGCAGCAAAAAGCAAAGTTTAATAAAAACCTTCAAGTTTACATTTTACTTGCAGACAAAAAAGACAAATTCTGGCTGGGTGAAAGGCCAGGCAGAGACCTTTACTTTACCTGTCAGTTGTCATTTTTCAGAACATCTTTGTTTGTTACTGCAGCATTGAAATTTCAGCATGTGGGAATGGGGAGCAAGGGCAAAGAGAAGCACATACAGAAGGAAGGTCATGAAAGAGCTGCCAAACACACACACAAAGTAGTTCCAGAATTTATTTCATTCTACCCCCATCCCAACCATGCAGTAAATACAAAAACCACAGGAAGGATATCTTATGATTGAACAGTGGCCTGGGGACATTTGAGTTCAGTTCCCAAATACTCCATAAACTTTCAGACTTTGTTGTCATCTTACAAATACACAAAGGAAAATAATGTTTCCTTTGTTGCACTCATGTTCTGTCCTTTTTCTTCATATTGAGAATCTGCCTCTTAATTTATATGAGCTACTTAGCAAAAGGAAGTTCCGATCTCAGCAGGGGCCTGTAGCTGCTGTAATTGCAAATAACTGGCAAGAAATCTGAACCAAAGCCCACCTCAAACCTTTGCAAAAGTTTGGATCTGGATCTTCTTTTAGGAGCAAGAACATTCCTGCTGTAAATGGACTTCTGCATCTGAGCCAGATATCTCACAGTTCTTATTCTACCAACCTCTTGCTTTTTTACTGAAGTATTTTAAAAATACAGTAAGGAATAAATCACACTGCCTGAAATTCCACCTTCCCTCCCCTCAAATCCTATGCCTTATATTCTGAAATGGGCAAATGGCAAAAGCAACAATGAAAGGGTGATTATTAATCTTTGATCCTGAGTCATTTTCTCTTACAGCGCCCTATTCTTCATCTCAGGAAGTGTGATACAAGAACACTCCCACAGCCTGATTAAAGGTCCAGGTATGGGGTCATACAATGCACAAAGAGAGCTGCAGAGTTTCAGAGAGCAATGTGTATTTAATGTCTGACTAAACACAAGTACAATAAAGAATGAAAGAATTCCTAGTGATTGCCATAACTGTGAAACTGCCACAGAACTGCTTGAGGTAACTGCAGTTGCCTTTTAGGAAAGAAACAACCAAATCTGTTTTCCAGAGTGTTAGCCTGAGTGATTACAAAACAGAATTTGCTGAGAATGCGAAATCGTTGGAAAATGGCAGTGTGCCCTTCTCAACAGAAAACAGCAAAATGGACCCAGGTTTCACTGGCTCACCCAAAAGCTAAGGAATTAGAATTGAAAAACTGAGGGAGGTAGCAAACAACTGGGATTTCAGGTTTGTCAGCAGAGTTGCCTAGGAGAGGGGTCAGAGGTTACACCTGGAGATTTAGAAGATAATGACAACGTCCAGATAAGCATCAAACCCCTCTGGTCCTTCAGAAAACAAATCACCATTAAATGCAGATTTGGTGAGAATAGTCTGACTTAAGATGCAGAATTCATTACCTCCTAGGGAAGATGCTCAGTCCAGCTTTTCCTTTATTTCTTTTTAGCCTAACCGAAAATAAGAAGAAATACTAGAAATAATTATATCAAAGTGTGAATTTTAAAACGACTCCACAGACAAAGCAGCTGTTACCACAGCCCCACACAATCCCTGCTGACTTAAACAGTAACCTGCCTGCGAGCTCTTACAACAGTTCCCTGTAAAACTGACTTTTATAACAATGACTTTTCTACAAGGAATTTGTGGCTCTCTGAACAGCATTGAGATTGCAGGCAACAAAATTGTCTCTCTCTGTGAGCAGGCAGCGCAGGGAAAGCAGCAGTCTCTCTCACAGCCAGCCCACTTTGGGAATGGCATCCGAGTCCCGCTGCCCGCATTGGGCAGGAACCTCTCTTCAGCAACACAGAGGACGTGTGAGCGTGAAATCCACTTTGAGCACTGTTCCCTCCACATATCTGAGTCTAAAGACTGCTTTGACTTGGCCACCATGAGAAGCTGCATTTTGGTGTTCAAACTGTCAGGAAATACCTTTTATTTCCCTCTCCCTGTACCATTCATAGGATCTTTATGTTCTAAATCACCTTAGGAATCCAGCCTAAGAACTTGATTCCCGCTACCAGTAGAGTTTATAGTTTCCAAAAATGGAAATAGCTGTAAACGTTATAGGAAATCAATAGTTTCACTGTTAATCTACAAGTCCCTCAAGATTTCTGCATCCTTGGTCAGGTACAAAAAAGCAACTTCCTTCTATAAACTTGCACTTTACACTCATGCATTACCAAATTTTTAAGGTGATAATCAGGAATGAACTGGAAAAACATTATGACAAACTCAACATTTCATATGCATTTTAATAGATCTAACAACAATTCAAGATGTATCAAGAACTTGGCTCAGTTTATCAGATGATGAGAAAACTTTTAACTAATCTAAATAGAAAGCCTTACTCATCTATTATATAGATTCTTTTTAACCTCTTAAATCTTGATTAGATGGAATACAAAGGAGTTTGCAACCACTTTATAGCAGAAACTATTAAAACAGTATGCACTTTCAATTTAAACCTCAACTTAGTCAGAGGTATTCTGGGAAGTTCTAAAGTAAGAATATTAGCTATTAGATATTATAGGGGCTGTGGTGCTGACAACTGTGTATGAGTACAAAGAAATTTTGTAAAAAGAGAATTTGTGACCTTGTTTCTGCATGTACCTGTGGGGAAAAACCCCAACTAAATCCCAAACAATCTCTACTTGGGACAGCTCATTAAAAGACATAGATCTATGAAGCTCTGGAAATCCCTGGTCTCATCTTGCTGCATATTAGGCATATATTTCACATTCAAAATTGGCTTACAGCAATAAGCAGCCAATACAGTTCATGTCTTGTGTGACTCACAGGTTGAACTCAAATACACTGTTATACCAATGGGGTGTCAAGGACAGTTCTCAGTATGCTAGAAAAAGGCAGAACCATCACTCATAAGTGATTACATTTAGTGTAATCACTACTTAAAACAAGAGCAGAATTAAAGGCAGTAAAAGCTATCACAGATTAAGCACAAGTATTTTGGTATGGCAGATCCACATTATGTTATTCTTAACCTTTTCTACTGTTTAGTTTCTAAAAAAACTTCTGCATCCATCAACTGTACTGGAAAATTCAGTTGGATGAATGGGTCTAAATTTAGGACGCAGGACAGTGCAGCTGCGATAACATTTCGGAAGTGGAAGGCATAGTAGATACATGACATATTTAGATAAGACAACTAATTTTAGTCAAAATGAAGCTGGTTTTGGCCACATTAGCAAGTGCACTGACTTGGCTAATCAGTTCAGATACATTCTATTCCAGCTTTCATTCTAACCTATGAGATACTGCATTCCCTGACTCCTTCTCCCTGTTTGCCTTCTGAATAACAGGTAAAGCAGGAGAAAAATAATCATAAACTTGTCACACAGTATTTCTGCTACCCCTTTCTAAGCATCCAGTAGTGCATATTTGGAGATAGGACAGTGACCTGTCTAGTCCACTATATCCTGACATAGTACAGCCATGCTCTCCTATAATTTTGTTTTCCCTCACCCAGCTGCTTTTGTTGGTCCCTGCAAATGGATCAAATTATCTGCAGATCTATTTCCACTAAGTTCAGCGTTTCATAGCACAAAGAGATAATGCAGTTTACTAAATCTCTTCCACTTATTTCAGGCTTAAAATATTCTTCCATGATTGGATCATTTGTCATCTTTTCTTCTTTTTTTTTTTCTAGCAGCTTCTCCCCCTTTACGTCCTTTCCTCCTTTAAACACAGCTTGTCTTCAGAGTAATCCATCATGCTTTCTTTGGCAGAAGCCTGGCTTCTGTTGGACCTCATTTTGACACATACTTGCCTTGTCATTTTTAGATAGATAGAAAGTTTTCTGTCACACGGAAAGAGATCATTGACAGCACTGAGTAAAGTGGCAGTTTTAAAATCAGAGTCCAGGCTCTCAAGTCAGGGACTGTCAGGCACATGCTTTAAAAAATTTTGCATGAATTCTTGTTGATAAAGAGAGATTTTTAATATATTTCAGTGAAAATGAGTCATTTTGATCAAGATCTGAATGTAGTTATTTTTTGTAATATTGAGAAGCTGTACACAACTCCAGGTTGATTACTTCCAAGCTAATCCTGAAATATTTCTCCAAATAAATGCTTATTTTTTAATTTGTTATTTGTTTTTTTGGAGAAATTGGCAGCGATAGGTTTCAAGTACTGCTGTGCTCTGGTCTCCAGCCAGGAAAGGGTAGGGAGCAGCAAATCTACTGGCACAGTCCTAACTGTTTAATAGAAGTGGGATTTGGGCATTCGCAGTAAGCCGTAGTTTTGAGCTTCTTCAAGAGCGCACAGCTCAGCAGGTTGAATTACATGTTTAAAAATGAAGCCAACCCTGGGTGCTAATGAGCCTGAACAAGCCACCAACTCATCCACAGACTGTGACTCTACAGAGCTTGGTCTCAGCCCTGAAAAGTCTGGAATAACCTCACCTTTCAGTGTCCTCAGTGGAGGCTGTTTCCTGCAGATCTGAAGAACTGGTTGTACCCTACACAAATATGCATGCACCACCAAGTTACACTCTTAGGGGAAACAGCACTGATTTCAGTGGCATTACAGTGGCAAATATGGGAACAAACATCTTTAGATTATCAGCAGTGTGATGAAATTTGTATAAACCCCTTGAAATTTCACAGATTCCACAGTCATATCTGTTCTGTCTCTAAGAAACTCTAAACTGAATCCCTGAAATTAGGCACCATTCATTATTTTTATCCGTTAATCCTGCTGAGCTCCCTGAAGATTTGTTGTACTGTATTTGAATTTCTCTTGCAGTACTTCTGCGTACACTTTGATGGAAAAATTCAGCTACCAGAGGCAGACTCTTCCAGCTTATTACACCAACACTGCTCTCTTGTGGCAGACGCTTAAAAGTGAAACATTAATCGCCTGCGCTGTACCTATCACAACTTAGTTTTAATGCAATCTGCTTGGCAAAGGGTATATACAAAACAAATCACCAACAAAAATGGATTCTCAGATTTTTTATCGATAAACTACACAAAAAGCAACAGCAGATGATTAAATATGCCTTTTTGGATATAAAATATGCAGGTGTTCGTCCTCATGCCTGTATCAATGCAAAGATTTTGCGCAGAAAGCACTGTTACTACAATTCTCTTTTCCAGTCTGTTTTACTGAGATACATTTATCGGTTCAAACCTAACAACCATCCTGTGAATTTTCAAATGGCTTTCAGAAATGGTCTTGGGTTCAGCTTAAACCACGACGGAAATTCAAATCTTGCTCCTCAAAATGGAACATCACTGTTCCTGTCTTTTAACCCTCGCAGTTATCTGATGATTTGAACTCACCATTTATTTCTAAGTCATCCACTTTCTAACTGCTTTTCTTCGCAATCAGTACAAATTATTGTTTCCCAGGCATGATTCATATTAGCAAGCTAGTGGAGATAATAAACAGCTTCAAGCATTAATTTACATGAAGAGTGACAATGAGGACGCAAACTACGTGAGCAGGAGGACTCCGTGGCTAAGTCAGTAGAAAGTACATGCTTACAAATGAGAGAGAGTTTCTCAGGTTGTGGTTAATAATGATAAAGATCTCTAAAACGCCTAAATCACCCCCCGTTTCTATGGATTTTTGTCTTTGTGGGCTCTGAGAGCACCACTGATACCTTACTGGAAAAACTCTTCCCTGGAGAAACATCAACCAGCAGATTTGCTACTTTTTTTCTTTGCACATTAAAAATGCCACCGAAAATTAATGGAAATTAAAGGAAAAGAACAAAAGTGCACAGCATGCACAACCACCATTAGAAGGGCAAATCTCCCTTGACCATGCATGCACAAGCATATACAGCATAAAAATCTGACATGTTCATATAGATTTAATTATGAGACATATAAACCAGATATATAGTGTTAGTGGTACCTTACCACAACAGACTCATGGCACTAAAATAACCAATAATTGAGGGCCACCAGCCCTTAATTACAATCCAAAGTGGAGGAAAAAAAAAAGTCAGCTAAACATATTGACTCCAGTGTGATAACTCATTGGAACAGTAACTTTTGGGAGAGGGGTTTTAATGTAATTTAATACATTCATGTGCTGATCAGAATTGAGTAGGTGGGATCACTACTGAAAGCAGGTGTTGGATTTTTACCAAGTAATGGCTTGACCTTCCCACCCTGCACCTTTTCCTTGATTCAGGATTTGATTTGCAGAACCAAAGCTGCTTTACATTTGTTAGTGGAAAAGAGCTCTCTACATGCGAATCTCCCACTCTGGCCAACAGGTATTTTGTCACTCCAGTCTCAGACTCATAGGCTGCTCTTCTGAACTTCCACACATTTTACAATCACACCCTATCCACAGAAAGGATTTGCATATGCTGCACCTTTCACAAGCATGTTTCCCCAGGGCAGCCCCCAGGAACTGAACCTTTCTCTTCACTCAGCTTTCTCAGAAAGGTCAGGTCACAATGCCAATGCCCGTTTACCCAGCCTGTAACTTTTACTCTGTGTATCCATAACACTGGGCAAACAACACCCCTCAGCCAAGGCCAAGAGCTGCAACTGAAGCCCCCAGCCCTCAACAGCTATCACAGGGGACTGGAGAGCGAGGGAGCCCACTGGCCAAACACACCCCATAAGCCCCCACAAGGAAAGACCAGCAGCACTATCACTGCTCTGAAGCTCCAGGAGAGTGACCCAGAGTTGAAGGGCGATGTCTCTCATTGAAACCCTGCCCCTGCTCAAGCATACGCAGCTTTTTAAACTCACTGCATAAAGATGCGCATCTTTAAAAGAGGTCTCAGGCTAAGACTGATTTTGCTTTGCCAGTGACAAACTGCCATATGACAGAACACAGGCATCCAATATTTCACTCAATTGTCATGTTTTGATTGCGTCTGTCACACACTGGTAGAACTTTAGGTTGAGCAATATGATGAGCTTTTTGATTTCCTTTCTTACAGCTTCATACGGTATGCCTCTACAGGAATGAACTTGTCAACTCAGATGCAAAATGGATGAATGGCTTTTAATCACTTTGATAACGTTAACATTATTGCTTTGACAGGATAGCAGCAGATACAGTTTGCTGATTCAGCTACTTGTATAACGATCTAATGGGCTTTTCTAACTAATGCTGTGCTCTAAAAATATACACTGGACTAATAGATGAGCCTCTGCTGTACTGAAAAACAGGCTCATTAAGACAATTCCTCTGAAAAGTGGCATTTTTATGACAAGACTCTGAGCATTTAATTACCCTGTATCCTGACAGAGCTGAAAGAAATTAATTAAAGAGAAAAAAACTGTGCAGCAATGTAGCAGATCTTGAAGTAGAAAGAGATGCCAATAGCCAGTAGCGTAAAGGGGAATCTGAGAACTGCAAGGCTGTTTCCCCAGAGGAAGCCGTCTGTTGATAGGCTACAGACTGCCCTCCATTTACCCAGAACAGAGGGCCAGTTCCTGAGAGGAGGCTTGTCATTACAAAGCAATTAATTTCCCCTGCGGTAGTCTATGCCAGGAGAATATCGACCGCTGTTAAAAGACAGGGAAGTCAGAGGTTTGGGAGGGAAAGGAGTCTTTAGTGATATTTGAGGTAAAGGACTTGTTTTCACTACACCTTTAGCTTGGATTATCCACTCTTAAGCACATTCCTTTTTCTTCCAAGTGAGTATGTAATGAGAGTTAGAAACCGTGCACAGGCTGCACCAAGCAGCAGGGCACTTCATGTGGAGGTTTTAGCAGCACTGGCATACACAATTGTTGCACCAGGAAGCCGTTCCAAGTGACTCCAAGTGCAGTCCTGCAGCCAGCTGCGTTGGCATAACCAGGGTGACAGCACTGTAACGTACACACAGATGGCATTAGCTCACCCATGTTGCTGGACCTGCCATGAAACATGAAAACAAACCTTGTGCAACAATCACTTTTGCTTCTGGGGCAGAGATTTGTTCCTACCTTTGCTCCACTCTTTGATATAGCTGTTTGTGATCAAACAGATCAAAGATTTTAAATTTAAAACCAAAACAAAATCACGCAAAAGAACCTTCAGCTTGTATTATGATTATTATTTTTTGTCTTCTCAAGTCATACAGATTCTCACTCCAAGTTTACCACCCTGCTGCATCAGGAACCTTGCCAGCATGACAGAAAAGGGAGTGGAAGAGTAGGAAGAAGGGCCTGAGGAGGAGACTGCTAAATCCTGCTTAAGCAGGGCTGGTGTCAAATGAGAAATCCACAGCCTGTGTTTTCCCCACTACAGCATTAAGCAAGCCCCAAGGCACATTTCCTTACACAGAGCTAACACTTAATCAGGCTAAAGACTTCTGCATGTGAATGCAGGCAACATTAGAGGCCAGGCTTTGAGCTGAACTTCAAAGTGGTGTGGTGGTGAAGACAGGCCACTGTGATCATGAGTGGAGCAGATGGAGCTTTTTCCGGGTGAAGAATAGCTTCACTGGACACTGACAGTTCATCAGCTGTTCAATATAGCGTGGCTTGGATCTTGCTATATAGCAAGTTTCAGCTTTAAAAGAACCAAAAGGCATGGCCTGCATGCCATGCATGGTTTGCCAGAACAAAGCCTCCAGCCCACAGCCCTTTCTAGCAGCTCTCTTCCCATTTATATCACAGACACGTGCGGGTGGCACAGTAGAGAGAAGAGTCTCACAGAATAGATGGCAACCTCAGCACGCGGACAGCCTGTGCCAGTTTGTCTAACAATAAAACAGGGCTCATTTTTTGAACCCTTCTCACCATTTGACCGCTGTTCAGGGTCGGCTGTGTATGCCTGCCTACAAACCACAGTGACAAAGAGCAACAGTTTCAATGCCAGGACTGTTGCACTTAGCAGCCAAGGGACATGACTAGAAGAGCACACATCCTCCAGAGTTACAGGTTCCCTCTATCAAAAGCAGCGAGGCATTTGTTACTCTTTGCATTCAATTCTATGTGTCGGTGAAAACTGGAGGTTTTTCCATTGTTGGCACAAAAGCGCAGCCACACTGACCTGTCTATTCCAATTCTTTGCAGAATTTGCATTGTTTTAAATAACACAGTCACAACAAGCATGCAAATATCCAAGCAACCCTCTTCCAGCTCTAAGTAACATCAGAATCCAAGCCACAGTGTTAGAGAGCACACATAGGTACTGGTGTTGATAGGAGATGCATGGGGTAACAGGACACTGCAAATACTTCAACAAGGGCACAGATATGCTCCCTGCCACCCTGCCAGATGTACCTGATCCACACACCCTGCTTCAGAGGCACATTTTGCCACCAAGGAACTCTAAAACAGCCAATGAGGCATGAGGCACGCGTCTGTGACTGACACCCTGTGGGGAAACCTGTAAGGAACATGTAGTGGCTGCATGGGTAAACATGCTGGCTGAAAACATTGGGAAGCAATGATCTAAATGGTCCCCCTAGTGCTTCCTTGCCTTTGACTGTCATTGGAAGTCAGCATAAGAGCATTCCTGCTCACCTTATCCTACTGTCAGTGGAGCGAAGTAGCCCCACATCTGCTGCACATTACTGCGTGTGTGGGAAAGGTGACCCTGTTTGTTAGGAAAGGGACTGCAGCAGTTCCCTCTTTGGGAGAGACACTCTTCACTAGCACAGCCACCACCTCTGTTCAGGATGTACAACATTTTTATTACTGCAATTAACAAGAAGCAGGAGCTGTTTAAACAATATATAGTGACAAGCGCTAATACTTAGAAGAAACATATCCAATCACTAAACGTTCAGCACATCTCTACCCTCTGCTGCAAAGGATAATAGAAGGACTGAAAACAGCTGAGTGGATATAAAGATTTCACAAATGGGTTATTAATAAGTATATTGGATCTAATGATCCATGAAACTGAAATGAGATTATTTGGATTATCTCATTAAACAAGAATAATAGCAATAGTAACTTGGTAGTAATCTGGAGTGGGCTAATCCAAGGACAAACTAAATAACAGGGTGACAAAAAACTTTCAATTAATACTCTGCATTTCTGTGCCTGTACTTCTATACCCTGAATTTATGAAGAAATCAAGAGTCAAAGAGCTAACAAAAGAGCCTGATTTTAACAACCAGAAATTAAGCTGCTGGCTGCCCACACCTGTATGGATCATTCAGTCTGAAAACTAAACACTGATTAAATGGGGCTATTTTGGCAGAGCTGGTCTTGAGGAAACAAAAATTTGTAGCCAAAATATAAAATTGTTTTCAAAGGCTCAGCAGCTTATAACCAACTCCAGGCAAACCTGCAAAGTAGGGGCACACGCAGAACAGAAACAATCCCTAATCTCACCCCTTCCTTTTAACAGCTGGCCATCACAGCCTCCCAATAAAACCGTGACTTTCCTCAAAGTGTGGAAGCAATTCCTGAACAGGTTCAGTGCATAATTTAAGATGAAGCACCACGTGAATTTTACCTTTTAGACCTTGTTCATATGTAAGAACAGGACACTTCTGCAGCCTCCCAGGGATGGATGGGCATGGGGGATTAAACATGACAGATCTGGCCTGAGCAGCAGTTAGGTCAAAAGGTCCCTGGTATTGAAGCCTAAAGTAATTATTGATGTGAAAAGTCTGCAGCCCCAGTTGCCTTCCCTAAGTACTCCTTACTTAACAGGAAAAGCAGGCAATATAGTGTTCAGTGCAGTAGTAAAAGGTTTTGTTAGGGGAATAGATAAATGAAACTAGAAAGTTAAGACAAACAGCTCCAAGGCCTGGCACTTGACACAGCACTGTCCTCTCATGGGTTTCCTAAGGCAGCATGATCTAGCTGCACTTAGTGTGCCAGAGTTATTGAGGCCACACCACAGCCCAACAACAAACCACAGACTGCATTTATCAAAGGAATTTAAACTAAAAAATGTCCATCTTACCCATCAAGACACAAAAAGTTTTTTTTTTTTTAAGGCTTCTCCTCCACATACTGAATTATTGGCATTAGCAAAGAAGAAAAAAAAACAGGGAAGCTACTTTAAAGAAAAGTGTCTTTGGTATTTTATTAAGACCAGAAACTGCAGCCCTAACACACTCACAATTCTCCATAGAATACAGCACAAATTGGATCTTGCATTTGTAGCAAGTTTGAACCATGAAAGAGCTACGGTTTTAAAAATTAATTTGAAAGATGACAATGGCTTAGCAGATATTTGAAAGACAAGAGAAGGGGAAAAATGAAAGCAAAACCAATGACTGCTCAATTACCCTGAAGGATAAATAGGCAGCGCTACCTCTGACACATGAAAAGCACTAGGAGTAATTCAAGACTGTGGGAGGAAACATTTGAACAATCATAAAAAGGGAAAAAACACTATACTAAGAAAACCCCAAACTGCTTTGGGGTCCCTCTGGGAGGAACTATAACACTGCTACCTGTAAATCTAATTATCCTAATTTTCTGGGTTCTGACTTGCCCCTCACAGGAGGGCATGCTACAGCAATGTCTCTGGGCCACACAGCTCCTTTCTCTTGGCTTTTTGCCTTTTTATCACAGACCTATGTGGATCACATAGCAGGGAGGGGAAGAGTTTCCCAGAAAAGGCATTGGTGGCAGCAGCCTCTTCTTACTGGGAGCGCAAGAACCCATCTCATGTGGTTGCCTAGATTTGCTGGGTTGATGACATCAACTGAGCACGGACTGAAAGCCTGCTGATATGTGAAGCATGTCAGCATGGAGAGAGCTGCATGACCCATGCACCCACTCACTTCTGTGCTGCCTTGAGCCAGCTGTCACACAAAGCTGAACTCCGCAGTCAGCACGACAGTAAAGGGCATTTAACATTTAGCTGTGCAGCGAAAGGGATCCTCTTGTGTCTCCCACTCTTTCATTACCTTTTCCCTTCTATTAGATCTAGTGTCTGCAATAGTAATTGTACACTGGATTGCACTTTCAGCGGTAGCAGGCTAATACACCAACATTGCTCAAATAGTAAACCACATCCATCCTGTGAAGCTTATCAGAGAACTTTGCATCCTAGTCACAGGGTGATAGAAAATAAGGGTGTCAAAGATGTCACTGGAGGGGCAGGAAAAGGATCAGTTAAGAAAAAACAGCCCTGCACCTGGTGGTCAGGAAACACATCCGAAGTGCAGAGATATGGAGACATTCTTCTTAATATGAACTGCACTGCTAGAGCAAGTTGAAGCCTACATTAACACGTATGAGGTTTGGCTCTTCTCAAGCCATGGAACTGGGGAAAGTTCCCACCACTGGGAGCCAGCCTGGATGCAGATAGCTGAAAAGCAGCCCATTTCCCAGCTTGGAAATCTGAGGCAAAAAGTTGGTGGAAAAATCTGTTTCCCTTCCTCGTCTACAGACAGAAATGCCTGCAATTCATTGTGTCCTGCATCAAAATGGATAGTGGTGTCTTGTTTGAAAGCAGAACAAACTTCCTGGCAATGAGAAGTAAATGCCTGCAGCTTGAACGGGTGGAAGGTTTCTGCTTAAGCTGGCTCTTAACTTGTATCTTGGACTCCGCCAAGTGAAACTCACTTAAACAAGACACTGTGTGCATGAATGCATGCCCACCAAACAGTGCAGTCATCAGATGGACCACCTTTTGTGCCCTCTGGGGAGAGGTAATACGGATTCAGACACCACTACTTCTGAAAAACACTTTTAGCCTGGGAATGAGGTGTCTTTAGCAGGTCACCAGGTTATGCTGGCTTAGAAGGGAAGTGATGGTAGGACAGTACTCAGACCACCCTAGCTATCTGGCACTGATCAGAGAAAGCTCCAAATAACACACATCAGAACGCCAGGCACTTTAACATTACTGTCAGTGAGTCTCTGTACTTTAATAAGTGCAGGAGTACTCAGGAACTAGGAAGAAGGAAAAAAAAAAGAAAAAAACACTGCTTGAAACACCCAGTACAAATGGGCAGAGACTGCCTCTTTTTTTGTGGACATAAACGCAAGGAGCCATGCTAATACTGCAGACCTCCAGGACAGCAGTACTCCTAACACTTCTTCACAGTGGCCATATCTTCCCATCAACAATACACAGCAAAAGGAGATTTCCTACTATCTTCCAGCTCACGTGAGAAGAAATATTGAGACTAAAAATACACTGATGGCCAGCTCTTTTACACATTTCAGGTGCTTGTCCTCACTCTAACAGGCCTTGTTTTCTTTCACTGCTACATCTTTTTTGCACAAATATTTAAGGGTGCATGGAGGAAGGCTTATTACTCAGGGTGTTCTGACTAAAGTTCTGCATTTAAGACTGGCTGACACACATGAAACATGCTCCAGTCTTTTTTTTCTAAAGCAAAAAATCATGCAAATTTGCAAGAGTCCAGGAGGTGGAGCTTTGTTCAGTCCAGAATATCTCTCGTGAAAGCTCCAGTACAGACAGTTTAACTAATCCAGCCATATACCTAAGGTCTGTGTAAACACCTCCTTAATCAGTACTTCAGCACATCTGCTTTTTGTCAGTGTTGACTCTCGCATGACTCTCACCTCCACCACTGCGGCTGTCTGAAAATGCTGCTTAGTTTTTTGAGCTTCACAGAGTGAGTCCCTGCAAAAAGCTCAGGCTGGAATTCAATACTGTGCTGTTATCACAAGTACCATTGGGTAAACCTCAGCTTCATCATCCCAAATGCCATTTTCACTTGACCTGCACTGCAGAGTAAGTGATGTGGGCAAAACACTCCAGTTTAACGTGATTGTTGATCACATGGCACACTATACTGAAAAACAAAAATGCAAGAGTTTATGCAACAATGAAAAGAATACTCTCAACCTAAACTGCAGGCTACATAAACAGTACTAAACTGCAGAATGCCACGGGATTATCCATCATTGCGATGAACTGAAGCCAAAGCCTGTGTTTTGTTAAACCGTATCTCTCATCAGTACCTGCAGTATGACATTTTCAATTACAGTTGCTTTCAGACAAGCTTTTCAATTTTCTTAGAGAGACAAATGTAATTGCTGTTTAATACCAAACAATACTGCAGCAGGACATGATTGCTTTGCTTAAGCAATCTGCTTAATTGAACTGCTCAGATTCTACCCTACTAGTTTGATCTTCGGATTAGACCAGAAACAAGGGTGACAGGAACCCTTATCTGAAATAGAATTTCTTATTAAATCAGTTTGCGACCCTCAATTTTATTACACAGTTGCAGAAGGTATTGATGTTTGCTAAGAGGGGAAGACACAGTTTCCAGAAATTACTGAAACATAAGCTTTACTTAGGCTATAAAGAGGATCCTGTATATTAGGTAGCTAAATTGAGGGGATTATTGTGCAGTATTTTACCACAGCTTGTAAGTCAAGAAGTTTCAAACCTGAAAAGAGAACATCTCAACTGTACAACATGGCCAAACTCCTAACTTTTCCTATCCTCCTTTGCTATATCCAAAGTTGCCAAACACAGACAAAAGACTACATCACAATCTGCTCTGAGCTGGTAGGAGTATAGAGTTATGTGCCCCACAAGCACAAGCAGGTAGACAAAGCTTCGAGACAAAGCCTGGTTCCACTGCCCTGGCACTCTATTGAGGAAGTAAGAAAGGCCCAGACCACTCCCCACCCTGGACAGGAAGAGGTTAGGGAACTGTCCCCTCCACTCTCAACCTTGCACATATATCAGTGCAAAAAGGCATTATTATAACTGCTCACTGTTATCCATTGAGTCACACTATGATATCCTATGCCAGGAGCAAGCGCCGTGGTCTGAGTGCGTCTGCAAACTGCCGCTGTGCTTAGCAAAGCACCACTCCCTACACATGCCATTTACGTATAAACTCCATTTTGCTTAACGTGTAACTGTATTACAGGCTCACAGGTAAGACACAGGACTGGTATTTAGGACATCAGAGCTCAATGCCTAGATCTCCAAATACCCCAGGCAAGCTATTCCACTGCTTTATGCCTCTGCTGCCAGAGAAAGGGTGGGGGATAGTCTGTTTTAACACTAAGCAGAGATTTATGGGTCAAAAGTACTATGTAAGAGCAAGACATCAGTGAAAGCATTCCTGCAGCATCAAAGGTGCAACATTCACATTTGGTGAATTCCAGAAAACTAAGCACGTCCTTTAGCACCTGTCTGTTCCTACAACACTTGGAATGGGAGGCCACTGAAACACTGAGTCACCTCCCTGCACATTACAGGAATTATATTTGTTATTGAGGGCTTTATTTGTTAATCATATATGTTTCTGAGATCCTAGCTTGATTAAAACTAGCTAAACATTATTTTAACGTATTATTCTTGTATTGCTTTCCAGATACAGTGTGGCTCAATCACAGAATACTAAAGAGAATCCAGACCTGATTCTACAACTGAAGAAAATTATCTGGAAGAACTACTGAAAGGAAGTGTAAGAAGTGTAAGGTATCTGTACCATGAGTTTGAGCTGTAAATGGAATACTCAATTACAAGAGATAGGGATTACTTTATCAGCAGTTTCTGAAAATGTATGAGTTTATAGTGCTAACTGTGCCAAGACCAGCAGAACTGAGCAAGATGGGATGGGCTTTGTTTTAAGGGTAAAGGAAGATGTTATGGCTTTTCCTTAAAACCAAAATCAAACAACAACAACAAAATAAACCCAAACAAAAAAATCCAACCAAAACAAACAAACAAAACCCCAAACAAGCAAAAACAAGAGGAAAAAAAAAAAAAACCTCACAAGGAAGCAATTCTTTTACAGCCTGTATTACACAACAGCTTTTGCAGTGTCCCAGTGTCCACTAAGATAGATTATATTGAGAGATGTTTTAAGCCCCTTTCTTGCAAATCTCAAATGCCTTCACCATCAGAACTGATCCTTTGAGGTTTGGATTGTTCCCAAGTTCATTTAACCTGGTTAATTTTTAATGGCTGTCACTGGTTATTTCACTCAGTCAGTCAACAGCTGCTACAGTTAAAAAACACCAGCCACCCTCTTCCCACTCTGGCATAACACAGAGCTCAGGATCTATGGAAATTATTCATCTGCATCATAAAGAACTTGAAGGAGCTGTAAAAGAGATTGATCCCTGACAGCTCCACTAAACTTGAAAGCCCCTTCCTGGCTCTGAAGGAGGAAAATTCTGACCTGAAAAGGGGTCTTGAATGAGCAGCCTCAAAGGGAATAAAATATTAGCCTGTAAAACCAGCACTCACTAGAAAACTCAGGTGATCTTTTAATGTCGGTACACCTCTTGCCTCAGGCACAGCCAGTGTAATTACTTGCCACACAGTATTTGCCACTCAAGCCGCCAGTATTTCTTCTCTAGTGACTAAGCCCTGTAGGACAACACTACTGTTTATCATCATATTCAATACATATTTCTGTGCCATTAACATTAACCTTTTATATTGATTCAGCTCCAGTTACTGCATCTGCGCTGGTTAATGTCTTTAATAAATCCTGTGGCAACAGGAAAGAATGCGCACCAGTCAACAACACTGTTCATTACAAAGGTTATAGATCTCTAACCAGAAGTAAAATTTATCCTAAAACCAGCAGAAAGGTGGAAAGAGGGAAGCTTTCATTTACCCAACTGCAACTATGCCCAGAAATCTTTGGGGGGGGGTGTCATTCACAGACATCCCATTTGTGCAGAGAACATTGTTGAACCATTTCCTGTTGCCAAGATATGTGCTGGCAGAGGGAGGTTACCAGGGCAAGATGACATATTGTCATGCAAATGATTCAGAGTTATTGAAGGGACTGCCCAGCAACTGCACACATTTTTTTCACTAGTTAGATCCCAGCATTGAAAAGAAAAAACAACTGCATGAATGGGAAGCAGTGTTAGTGTAAGGCAGAAACACTAGCTGCTCCAAAGCCACAGGACTACCAAACCTGCCTTGGGTGAATTCAGCAGGCCCTACTGCTCTTTATTCAGATGGAACAGAGAGAGAAACTGGCCCTTGAGCACAACAAAACACGTGCAGTGCTTTTTAACTACTTTGTCTTTCGTGATCTGTAAGTGACACTGAAAACAGTGAAAGAAAGTGACACACAAACCTTCACTCAGAAAATCAGAGTGCGTGTTTCATTCAGATTTTGTTTATTTGGGATTAATGTGCATGCAATGATTTTTGAATTGAAAACACACTTTAGAAGCTGTTTTCCAGAAGCAGCAGAACATACACTTGCAGCCATACATTTATAAATCCAAACAATTTCTTGCCTTTTCTGATGCTTACTACCATAGCTTGGTTTGCTGTTTTTTTGCTGCCTAGAAAAATTCATTGTTTCCAGCAATGGTACTGATTGAACAGCAGAATAAGCAGTTTCTTTACTTGAAATAAAATATTAGAAGGTTTTTGTGGGTTTTTTTTGGTTGGGTTTTTTTTTCACAGAAGTACTTGTAAACAAGAACTGCCAATTAGAAAAATTCAGAGAGGTAAAAGATGGTTTGTTTGTCTCCATGAAGAAACCAGTCACATACCACATTATCCTTCAGAATGAACCTAGCACTTAAAATGTCCTCTGGACATGACTGAATGAAACCTATCCCTTACACCCCGTCAGGATTAATCCTTCCCATATCTAATAGTTACTTCTCAAACTCCTAAAGACAAAGGCAGAAACTGTGGGTGGCATCATCATAGGAATAAAGACACACATTCTGGACTTACCATTCCAGGATAAACTGCAGAAGTGAAGAAAACATGAAGTTGTGTTCATACATCTTAATGCTGCTCTAGCCAGCTGAAATCAGGAAAAGCTAAACTTGCATCACCTAAAGGAAGAAAATTGTCTTGACTGATTTGCACAAAAGAGGTAAATTTCTTTAACTCAGGACAGGCACCCAGCCAGAAGTGTCAGGGCAAACACTTAATGTACAGAAACTTGGTGGAGAGCAGGGAGAAGGTACAGGCCAAGGTGAAAGAAAGGCAAGAGAGGCAAGACCTTCATGCTCCCAAAAAAGCCCCATGGATTAGAAAGGGCTGTGAGTCTGTGTGGAAAAACCAACCTATAACCCAGAGTGCCCTTGTCCCATCTGCCTGTTCCACATCCAATGGAGAACTCGATGCTTCAGATCTGAAGGAAAGCAGTTTTCTCCTTACCACCCTCAGCAACCCAATGGTGACCGCAAGTCATCATCATTCTCCCTAAAACCCTATGACAAACCTTCCTCAGGAGTTGCAAACAGCTACCAGGGGCTCTGCAAGAGGAAAGGGTGCCCCAGCAGCCCACCTGCAAAACCAGTTGTCTATGAACCAAAAGGAAGCAGCTTCTGCCATACACCCCACAGCCCTAGAAGACCTGCAGAGCTGGCAAGGACTGCTCTAGTGGGAGGCTTTTGTGAACCAAACTCTTCCACGTGAACAACCCTGGTATGGAGTAGCAAAGTGCAGCATGGCCACGTGGCTGTCAAGGGGACCCCTCATCTACCTTTTTCCCTGTGGAGGCAGAAGCTGTACCTCTCTGAAGAAGGAAGGGCAGGCTTCACTGCACCAGAGGGGCCAAGAGAGCTAGAAGTGGGGGAGGCTGTGAGTTTCTTTCTGATGTGTACCCTAGCACAATGCAGGAAGAAGCTCACTCTGGAATATGGGGGGGAAATCACTTAGATTTGTACTTTGCTAGAGCAAAAAATACTGCAGGAGAAGACAACACTGGAAAATTCAGAAAAAAGCTGCTGGGAATGAGGAAGAAACAAGAACTCAGCTTCTGAAGGTTAAGTCAAAGCAAAAGAAACTGTAAAGGTGAGACATTGTGACAGGAAAATGCAAGAGGGCAGGGGACCTCAAAGCCGGCCTGCAGAACACCCGAGACTGCTAGGGAGAAGGAAACCAGGGTAATGCCTGGAGATAACCATGGGACAGACCCATCTTGCACTGGTTCATAAAGAGAACTAATTTTGGGTATCTATTTGCAGAGCTACATTTACTCCTGCTGTCACATCTCTCCAGCCAAAGGAAGCTACTCAGAGCAGCAGCAAAGACTCCACTATCCCAGACACATACTGTATTGTACCTGGGAAACTGGATCCCATGTCCTGAGCTGCCTCATCCACATCCTTGTGTTGCTCAGCATCATGCCTTGTAGGGGTTTACTCCCCAGGGAAGGTTTACCCCTGCTACTGCTTTGGCTCCGTTGCTGTTCCAACACCTGGCCAGGCTCCCACTGCCCTGTGCCACATCAGCTGCTAAGCAGACAACCTGCATGCCCTGGCAGAAATTAGCTCAGCTGATGGCATACCTCTTCTGGCAATCAAGGGGGTAAAGGACTGACAATCCTCATGAGAATGGACAACTTACTTAAGCTAGTTTATATGATTTACAGGAGTTACAGAATTGTAAGTAGTAGAACGCAAGTAGTATAGATTTATGTGCATAAAACTACAATCACATTACCATTACCATTCCTCAACAAGAGGCTGCAGAACTCTACAGGCAGTAAATATGATGTACACCTTGTTCTCTATCCTCAGGAGTACCTTCAGCATCTGGATCTGATTTTACTGCAAGCCCAGAAACTCTCCCTGTGTAATTTTCATTCCTAACAGGACATCAAAAGACAATTTACATGCTATTTCCCCTCCCTTCCATTCCTGCAAGGCAGACCCTATAACTTATCAATCCCTGCCCTTCTCTCTTCTAGCTAGGCCAGCAGACTTCAGCACCACTGGATGAGTGAAATGCCACACAGCACAGTACAGCACAGCCTGCCTTCAGCCCCTCCAGCAAACCAGTGCTAGAAAACACACAGTACAGAATATGCCCAGGCAGAAACACGCTAGTAGCATGAAATACAAGAATTGTATAAGCTTCAACACACCTGTGCTCAAAACCATTGTACTAGTTGGCACAACACATATAGTAGTACAATTCTAAATATATCACCTGTGCACCTGCTTGGACCACCAGCTTTAACACTTGATCTCTAGGTGGCACTATTTGCAGTACATAACTTTTTAAAAACACTCAAATGCTTCAAAGTGCCATCTGCTGACACTTTCGTTATTTGCATACAGCTATTTCGGAACTAGTAGAAGTGTCCAGGTGCTTTTCAGCTGGTGAGACCTTCGATCCCAAAGAATCGTAGCAACCTTTATGTTTTTAATACATCATGAAAGTGGTTTACTGCATCTGCGTTATCATTGTGACAGCCCGCCAAGTCACCACCAGAAGCTTTCAGAAACAAAAGCAAGCCCTTTGACAGCAGATGAAGGCTGGTAATTCAACTTTTAAGATGGACCAGATAGTAGTACTTAACAGTTCAACTGGAATGCAGAGATTTTCTTTTAAAACACACCTCACCACAGGTCTATATTTAGCTTCATAATCAGGGCAGAAGAATCCTGTCTTTCTCAGAAACTAAACCCAGAAGTTACCAGCTTCCACTAGTTATGACCTAGAAGTAGCTAACAACTACACTTCACAAAAATGGTAGGGCTTACTTAAATTTACTTAACTTTTTAATAAAGCAAAATTTCAGTAACACGCTGAGCCTCAGTAGTAACAATGACCATACAATAGCTACTGCCCTTTGGATTTAGGGAAAACTACCTCAGTAAAGATATAAATCTGAAGAGAGCTAAACTGCTGTTTCTATTTACCCAAATCTCAAAGATTACTCTTAAAATTACTTACAAACGATAGGAAGTTACTGTCAGGAACTGGCTGAGGTCTGCTTAAGCTTTCTGCACAAGAGACTTACATTACCTGCAATGAATTAATCAACCTCTCCAATTTTGTTTCCCTACATCCCCCCAACCTCTGTATTTTCTAAATTTCCAATTTTTCCTGCTGTCACCGTTATCCTTCCCAGTTCTTCCTTCAGGACGCAGAGGCACAGCCCCATGAATAAAATACATTTGCTGTGAATGACTAGCTCACTTTGCCAACTTGAGGCTATTAGATAAAAAAGCCCAAACCAAACAGTTTAAGTGTGGACACAAACTGGACAGCCAGCCTAGAGCAGCAACAAGCACTACTTGATTTGATAGGGTAGGATAACAATATGGAAACCACGGCCACACGCTGAATTCACCCTGACAACTTCCCATTTATAGGCAGCTTCCTGAAACAAGCGGGCTTCTAAGACACCAACCACTCAGAGACAACACAAACTTGGTTAATGAAAATTTATTCTTTCAGTAGATCATAGCCAGCTCTTACGCAACCAGGGCAGACGCTGTTGATGATTCGCTAAAAAGAGAAAAGAAAGAGCGAAATATTACTTGTAAAGGCACTTTTTCAAACTAGGTGTCAAAAATAGCGCTTCACTTCAAAGCTTTAACTACCAGTCCTGAGCTCTTCCTTTTAAAATACAAATACTAGGATAACAACACAAAATCCACATATTCAAAAACCTGGCTAGCTGCACTTGAGTCTTTTCAGAAAAGAAGCTAATCCTAACATCCATGGGACTTCTCGTATGCTGGCTTAATTTTCCCAGAGGAAAACCTACAAATTACATTCATTTCTGCCACACCTACTAAGCCACATCTCAAATTCTGAAAGTAACACAAACCATGTAAGTATCTGAGAATAAAGCCTGTAGTTTGCACAAAGTGTTATAAAAACTACCTAGTAGTGACATAACTTGTTGAGACAATTATTTTTTCTAAGAGTTGTGCTGGTCATTTTACCCAGCAATAAGTTTAATCAATTTATCAGTCAATATTTATGAAAAGGATGCTGGAAAGGGACTCTTCATTAGGGACTGTAGTGACAGGACAAGGGGTAATGGGTTCAAGCTTATGCAGGGGAAGTTTAGATTGGGTATAAGGAGGAAGTTTTTTACTGTAAGGGTGGTGAGGCACTGGAATGGGTTGCCCAAGGAAGTCATGAATGCTCCATCCCTGGCAGTGCTCAAAGCCAGGTTGGACAGAGCCTCGGGTGACAGAGTTTAGTGTGAGGTGTCCCTGCCCATGGCAGGGGGGTTGGAACTTTATGGATAATCTTAAGGTCCTTTCTAACCCTAACTATTCTATGATTATAAAACACCTATTCTTTGCTGTCTGGTTTACCTGTATGCTTGATCAAAATGCACTTTTCACCCTTTGAGTAACAGCCCCAGCTTATTACTTACAAAACCTACAGGACTTCAGTGAAATAGTAACTTAAGAAAAGACTTACTACTTCCAATTGGGTGGCAGCACTCTCTTAGTTTTGTAGTAGCGAGCCAGCCTATGGATTCTGCTTTCAATCAGAATGAGGCGGAACTTGGCATCTTTATCCTTGAGAAGAAAGCTACGTTACAACCAAGTACTACTTTGACTTCTCAATGATGTACAATTCAGATGAGCTTTAATAAAGTAAAAAGTTCCACAGCTACTGCAACAAACTCCACATTCCTATTTCCAAAGTCTGATGAATCCAATATAATCGGAACAGGACCAAAACAGAATGGGTTTAAGCAACTATTTTAAGATCCTTTGCACAGACTTAGACCACTTTCCTTTACTGAAATGCCTCCCCAAAGTTTACTCAAAGGGAGTGGCTAACAGGAGGTACACTAAGAATCTTTGCTTTGTCATTGTAAATAAACTACTGTATTATTTAAAAACAAACATAAAGAATAACCAAGTTAAATTAGCACTCACCTTTCTGTTTCTCTCAAGATGTTTGCGAACAGCAACAGCTTTCTTGATCAAGTGGTAAAGATCCTCTGGAAGGTCTGGGGCCAGTCCCTTTGATTTAAGGATTCTCAAAATTTTGTTCCCAGTAACAAAGCGAACCTGGGCAACACCATGGGAATCCCTCAAGATCACACCTGAAACAAACATTTACATCTCACACCAGAACAAAAACCTTACATAAATCTTGTGAAACCAACCTTACAGTTACAAGATATGCAAAGACGGCCTTGTCTAAAAACCTTTCTGTGGAAACTGCACAAATTGTAGACAATGAGCAAGCAAAAATAAACTTACAGAAGCTGAAAGAGCATCAGATAGCACTTAACAGGCAACCAACCCACCTATCACATTTAGGCTGGCAACATGTTTAGTGTTACAATACCGAACTCATTAAAGCTAGGTATTCAATCACCATTTCCCTATGGTTAACAAAAGATGTCACAGACATCTCTGTTGTACAAAAATTTACTCTAGGATAGGGATCATTAATACTGTCATGATTACAATTGAAAAAAAAACAAACCACACACACACACAAAAAAAAACCCCAAACAAAAAACATACACACAGCACATAATTACACTGCATAGCTGATGATCATATAAAGTTGCATTGTACACGCATTTAAGCAGAGCTCTAGCAGGACCCAAACTAACAGAGCTTGCCTATAATGTAGCTACAGCATCTGGCTCAGTAAACTCCTAAAGGTAGGGCTGCCGATATTTGAGATGGGATGTCAAGTTTTTCTCCAAGGAACTGGGCAGACTAAACTTCCCTATAACATGCAAGTGATTCATAAACCTTACCGATCTGCGAGGGAGTCAGGCCTTTTTTGGCCAGCTTGTAGATCTGTTCCTTTACATCATCAGAAGTAAGTTTCAGCCACTGAAGAAAATTAAGGGAAAAAAATAAATAAATTAATGAGCACTGCTTACTACAGAGACATGGGCTAGCTAGATGAAAGCTTTTGACAAATGGTAGAAACAGATGCTTTGTAATGCTTGAAAAAACAGTCAAGAACTGAAATTATACTTCTAATGATACAGAAACTTTTTTACATATTACAAACCTAAAGTGCTAGTGAAATACGGTGGGGGAAGACAGTTGAAGGAAGAAAGTCTCTGTTTAAAAGACCCCATACAGCCTCCAACCAGCTGCTTTATCATCAGTTTACTTAAACTGCCACATGAGAATAATAAATACAAATTAAGAAAGACAAAACCACCACCGCTATTGGCAAGGAACTCTTTAACTGAATTCTGCCAGAAACACAAAGTGGAGAACCATTTTGCATTTCTTAGTACAGCACCTACAGAAGCAGTGGAAGGCAGATTTCAAGTACACAAATTAATTGATAAATGGAACAAATGGATTTACTCAGACAAGACTGTGCACTTCCTGTTACTTCTACATTAAACTGTACTGACAAAGCCATTGCTTCTGTGATTATTAATGGGAAGACAACACCAACAAGGTCATCCTTGTTCTTTCAATGACCTACAAAATGTTCTTTTCTTTTTTTTACTTTTTTAATACTGTCACAGTATGAAACAGAAAAGCACAGCAAAAAAATCTATTTGGAAGTGCTCTCCAGATTACAATTCAAAACAGAATACAAACAAAACTAAGTAAAAACCCCACAGCCTTTCAGCATCCTAATCATTACTAAACTTTTTAACCATCAGGGGTACTTTAAGCAGCTTAACATTATCATACTTTAATTTAACCTCTTTGTTTTCTTATTTTGTGCTTTAATTTCATGCTTTTCAGTACATGCTTTTTCATATACACCACAAATTGATCTTTCTGCCAACAAATAGATCTTCTCAGTCTTGCAAAGCAAGAGATTATAAAGCAGCTGCTTATTCGGCTGACAGGTAAACATCTGAAGGGGAAGTACGCTGGATGCACAAAGGGCAAGCTGAAATTAAGTTAGTGCTCTGCCCAGCACTGTCAGAAATAACTTAGAAAAAAAGTAATTTTATTCCATGACGGCAAATGCCAAACTCACATGTGAAGAGAATACTTTAATCTCTGTGAATTATCCATATACAGACTAAAAAGAATTGAAGTAGTACTTAAATGATGGGAGGTACACAGAGGAAAAAAGTTTTTTTTTTCCAACAAATCACTTGCCCGGAGAACGATACGTTTTTTCTCAATATCCTGAAGACCACAGGCTAATGGCGCATTTTATCAGGCCATAATTTAAAGATGGTGACACAAAATATTACAGTGCTCTTTTTTTTTCCCCCCGTTTCCTGGGCACCGCTGGGCCGCGCTACAAGGACCGGACGCTGCACCGAACGCCACAGGGCAGCCGGCAGGGCCTGCCGAAGCGTGCACGGGCCGGGAAGTAACTTACCGTCGGCACGCTCCGCCTGTAGGGCAAGGCTGACTGGGACAAGCCCTTTCTGTGGGGAAGAAGCAGATCACACGCTAAGCAGAGCCGGCCAAGCTACGCTGCCATCCGACCCCACCGCAAGGCAGCATAACGCAAGCATTTTCGGCAAGGCCGTGCCCAGCCTGCACAGCCGAGGCCTGCAGCCTCCCTCCTCGCCTACAGACGTCGCCACCCACAGTACGAGCCACGCCGGGGAAGCATCAGGAATTAAGAGCCCAGGCGCCATAAGTATGCCCCGCCTGAGGCCTGCCAAGGGAAGCCGCACCTCAGCACTAGCCTGAGCCTTTCCCTTGCCTGCCGCCATATCTACACAGCCGCCCGCCTCCTCACCCACCCCCACTAACGCCACACTACTCCCACAGCAGCCTTTCTGCTTCCACATAAACACACTCCCAAGACCCCCTTTAGCACCCGCAATAGTTCCGTCGTGCCCCATAGCACAGCCCGAACGCCTGCAGCAGCGCTTACCCAGGAGCATGCATACGACCCATGATGGCGGCGACAAGAGAGAGCGACGCGCGGCAGCAGCCCTCCCCGACCCACTTCCGCGGGAAAGGGCGTGTCTGAGCCTGGCCCCTCCCCGCCCGACAGCCAATCAGCGGTGCTGCGCTGCGCACGACACCACCTGAAGTCCCGGCTCGCACCGCGCGCGGTTGGCGGGGAAAAGGGAAGAGCAGCAGAACTGGTTTTAACTCAGAAGAGCGTTTAATATACTTACAGGACAGATGCGGAATCACATTTAACCCGCTTAGTACGGGCACGACGGAGGGCGATATTGTACAATCTTTATTAACGAGCTTGTTTAATTGAAGTATTTGGTTCTTACACATAGACAAAGGGAGGTGAACGATTTGGTGTCACTAGCTTCCCTTAGCTGTAGCACTACCTCAGTCACAGGGTCCGAACAAGGAGCACAGGGAAGGAGAAGCAGCGGCGAGCCCTGACAGAGCCCTCGCGTTAAGGCAGGCGACGGAGATTTCTACACAGCCCAAGTTGTAAAAATAAAGAACTTCTATCAAAGATCGCACATGCTTCCAGAGACAGGCAGCTGTAGGTCGTAAAAAGGCAGTAATAAAGTTTCAGTGCAAAGTTCTAGGTTAACAGAGAAAAGGAAGAGGTCTTAGCACAAGCTGTTGCCCTGAATACCGAAACAATTGTATTGATAATTATACTTCTGACTGGAGGTCATACGTGGCATAAAAGATTTTTTCTTTTCATTAAACAAGATATAAAAAGCTTTAAAACTACATTTTCAAGGTACTTATTGTAAATTGAACCCCAACTGAATATTGTCCTCTTTCAATTTTTTCTTTTATGTAGCATGTTAAAGTCTTATTGCAACAACAACTTTTTCTTAATTGAGAATAGTGCAAAGAGGTGCAAGCTTGTTGCTGTTCCTCTGCATGTGAGGAGAGGCCAAGACAAAGTAAAATCCATGACCATAAAAAGCTTCAGCCAGCAACTATTTTGAAAAGGGAGGGAAAGGCACACGATGAGTTAAGCTATGAAGAACATTAAATCAGAAGTCAGGACACATGCTAATAATAATACAGTACTATATATTTTTTTCAGTCCAGACAACTGTTAAAACTGCAAATCATTTTTTAAATGATTTTAGTTTATCTGTATTTTGTGCTGTAAGACACTGTGCTTTAATAGCAAACTGCAAAAAAGGCAGTACGTATTGCTTTCATTTTATTTCACAATGGAACGTTTCACAAAAACAGTAGTCTACTTTCCTGTGTTTAAGTGACTTGTGATTCTACTGATGGAATGGAGTAAGTCTCAAAAGCATCAAGTGAGCAGGAAATATATCTAGTTCGTTATACAGGATATTATTTACAGGCTATATACTAAATGAAAAATATGCAGAAGATGCCTAATAAAACTGGGGTTTATTAGCATCCATTAGTATCAACCCAGTTTCTAACATTCAAGATATTCTTAGCATTTTCATTGTAGTAACTCCTAGAAAATTGGACCGTGAATAATTTTAGGCACCAGGAGATTCAAGTTTACTTCTCTCTTCCATATAGAAGGGAGATTGGTCAGTAGCAGAGAATGGAAAACCAGATTATGAAACAGATTTTTAGTGCTGGGTATACAGAAAGCTTTCCCCATATTACCTCTCTGTTCATAGTTGCATATTTTACTTTAAAAATCCCCTTAGTCATAGTGGCAATAGTCTGTCTTGCTTCAAGATTTAGTATTAAAGTGTGTATCATTATAGCTTGGTTTAGACAGAATATGATCATCCCAAATATTGAGTAAGGTGAATAAAAAGGCTACACCTGTAAGTGCAGAAACACCTAATAAAGTAACCAGTGGCATCATTAACAAGATATAGTAAGTGACATTTGTACACCACTCTTACAATATCTTTCAAACCTAACATCCTGTGGTACAAAGTATTTTTAGAGGAATTAATTCTTACTGGGAGGAGTAACAGTATTGCAGTGAAATGTTAAAAAAAAGTGACCAAGTTCCACTTCGTTAACGCAACTCATTTCTGGCCTGCAATTCATCCAGTAGTTGTGCTTTTTTTACTAGAGGCCATCTTTACCTGGAAGCACAGGTGCAAAATACACTTTGGATTTAGTGTTTGAATCTGTTCCACATTTAATTACTGCACTAATTAAACGTTCTAGAATTTCAAACATTCCAGACCACTGAGCAGCTGGGCACATTTCCTACAGCATCACATTCAGCCAGCCTTCATCCTATTTTTGGAGATTATGGGTAGAAGACAGGGTAGAATTCTGTACTAACTATGAAGATCAGTATAAGTGATGTTATTTTTAAGTAAAACATCTTAGGAAAAGACTTCCAGAAGGACCTGCAAGGTATCAAATATGAGAGCATTTCCCCTTTTGAAGGAGCTCAAGGTTAACATGTACATATTTGAATACCAGAAATGAGGTAAAATCAAGCATTTGAATTATAAGGCACCATTATTTACATCTTCCATTACTGGCACACACTCCAATAAATCTTAGATAAGTATGAATATGGGATTAAATGCAATACTAAGCAATTTTTCCAGCCCTTCAACCATCATTTCTACAGGTGTGTGTGAAGCCAAAATTTTTACCCATTGCTGCTTCTGTGATGTCTACTTATTAGTGGGAATGTAATCCTAAAATAATGTTATTTCTTTGATGTTCTCCAGCATCACACTATGGATGACAACACAGGTAACAAAAACGAAAACCAAAAACGCACTAAACCCACAGGCCTAATGGCGAAATTACCATTGACCAACAAGCATGGTCAAACTGCTCATCTCACTTTCATGGATGGTTATAACACCTCTTCCTCTGCCTGCAACTCTTAAACATTTACAACAATGCTTTGATAACACTGCATGAGCATAAACCAGGTTTTCTAGATATCCTCCAAATTAGACTACATGAACGTTGGTCCAACATAACTGTTGAAATGCAGAGTCTCTTGTTTTAAGATGTACAAGTTATCTTCAAGTAGGAAGATGCATAAAGCACAAGTGAATACAATTGTTCTCGTCTTACTCAGGAGCAGATATGCACTCATAGATAGGGTACAGCAGTTAGTCGATACCAGTTAACAGTCTCCTTGCTCAAGTTGAAGTCCTTTAGTGAGAGTGTAATTCCACCCAAGAAAAAGTTCTCACGTAACGATTCTGCACTGAGCACACTTAGCTGCAGTTCTCTCTGTTTCAAAGTCTCCATGCTATATCCATTGTACACAAGCTAGAAGGTAAGAAGTCAAGAAATTTTTGGTTATCCAAATGAAGTCACACAGACTGCCCTTTCTTCTGACTGCCTAGCCACTGATAGATGTCTTAACTGCACATTATGACATTATAACAGTGTGTCTGTTTCTCAGAGGATGGGCTGAAGTACATAGACATTTTTCTTTGTGCTCTCAATGTTATGTGTTTAAAAGGACCAGTGTTTTTAGATGGAAGTACCGTTTATGTGCCAAGACCTCCAAATTTATTCTTCTCCATCTTATGGATCAGTGAATCCAGGGCAGGGAAATCTTTAGTTTTAAGACTTCTTCCCCCCAGCACTCCTCAGAGTCACTCAAAGACTTCTGCTTACTTGTAACAGTACATTTACCTACTCAGTTGCTTTGGGACTTTGGGGGTCTTTTTGTTCGTTTTCTAAACAGGGCACAAAGTTTTTCAAACAAGATCCTTTTCCATTTATATATCTTTGCAGGTTTTTTTAGACAGTATTTTGATTACTGCTTGGAATAAGAGACAATAGCAAACCATAGGTAGTTACTACATAAATTTTAACTTGCCATTTCATTGAAAGTTGGATTTCTTGTCTTCCGGGAGATTTTGGTTTTGCGTTTGGAAGTTTTGTGTGTATCAGGAAGTAAGTATGTTTTCACATAGGGATTTGGATCTGCGCCATCTTCTGTAACCTGCAATCCAGACCAAAGGCGAATTAAAAAAACTTAGTGCATATCTACCTGAATATTTATTTTCATATCCAGGCTTTACAGTTCTCAGCAGTAAGCTCAGTATCTCTACTTACTAGGTCTTTAATGTGCATCACCATGATAAATAGAGTGCTATTTCTATATGATATGGATAGCTTCACTTCTCCTCCCACTTTGCCTGAGGTAGGACTTGATGGACTTGCATCTGAAAGAAAGTATATAATTATTTTTTCTGTAAAATTTTCACATTTTCATCGGTACTACATTGACTATATGTAGGGAAAAATAAAAGCCTTAGATCAAGATCAGTTTCCGATTTTATTTCTAGTTCCCTATAAAGAGGGCAAGGCCATACATTTTAAAGATTTCTGCATTCTCTTGTAAGAACCAACTTGGAAGTTTGAGTCAAAACTTGAGTAACTGTATCCAGGCAGACTGATTTGGAAAGACAGGGATGCAAAGTTTTCAATGAGGGAAAACTACAGTTCAAAAAAACCAAAAAAACCCACATTGTGAGGGTGTCATACTATACTGATTCAACTTATAAACACCATCCAAAAACATTACCTACCTGTAGGTCTGGCTATTCCATCTATTCCTTCCGCTTTGTCATCACGAAGTAATGGATGGAAAAAAGTGTAAACAAGATCACACTAATTTGGATGAAGAAGAAACATTACATATTAGTTCAAGTGTTAACAAGCAGCAAATTCTGAAAACTTGCATTAGATTTGCTTAAGTTATTTGAACTCACTTCTGCCACCTCTGAAGAACTGTTCATCAGACTTTGTATGTAGCTGTTGAGCTCCACTTTCCTTTTAGCTGCTACATCTTTTATATGTGTTCTTCCCAGAACCAACTTATTAGGAAAGCTACAACAAAGAACGACACAGAGTTCTCAGTACAGTTAGATTTCATTGCCTTTTCCATCAGTAGGTGCTGACATTCTTGTTTTGTCAATCATGAGTAGAAACACAGCATGCTACTAGGCAACAACAGTATAGAAAGGCAAGAAAACATTTATAGGTTACTGTTTTAAGTGGTATGACACACAGACTAAATACAGAGTTGTTCCTCTGGCTCTCCTCCCTTAAAACTCAGACAACAGCTTTCCTCCTTAATTGCCAACTTTGAGGCCTGATTTGCCCTTCTGCAGTGTTGTCTTCATTTCAAGCCATTTCTTCATCCACCCAGCTGGGAACACTTTTGTTGCTTTTGTTATACCAGTGATGAGTGAATTAGGAACATACCCTGGTAACTTCCAAAGAGGAAAGAGAATGCCAAGTTTGTTGTGAAGCTCCTGGAACTCATCGAACGTTCGGAAGACAAATGCTGGCTCAACTTGCCCTTCTCTCAGAACCCTCACTACATAGATCTGTCCATAACACAAAAAAAAACAAACCACCCAAAACATGAAAGAGGTAACAATATTATACAACTGACTTAATATAATTTTCTTAACAATTAATTATTTCTACTATGGTAATCCTTCTCATGCACACATATCCCAGTAACAGCATTTGCATTTTCTAGCAGAGTTTAAATAGCCCTACTGTAATGCACAGTAACATCACATGATCTTCCCATAAGTTAGATCCATATCTGACAGGGGGATAAAGGTAGTTAAGGCTGTCCACATTCTCCCCTTTAAGCCTCACTGTAAGTTCATACCATCTAGCAGGTGAACAAAGTTTCAAGACACCAGTGTAGGGTTACATTTAGACATGCATCTATGGGGCCAGAACTACCACAAAACTTTACAAGTGTGGATCTGGGAGGACACCAATGCCTAATTTTTGTTTTCAATCTTATTCTCTCAAGATTCTAAAGGACTACACTTTTGAAGTGACAGCCTGATGGGCAGATGTAAAGGTATTTAAAAAAATATTGGGGGTACAGTCCCAGGATGAAGTTATTCACATTATTATGAAAGGGAAATGAAGGCTGAGGAACTGCACAGAAAATTCAATTCAGTGGACTGTTTTCTTTTTTTTTTTTTTTTTTCCCAAATAAGGTGCAACTGGAAGAGGTTTGAAAATCTAGACAGAAGGAGACTACATCATCTTAACAGTTTTCTGGAAGAGGCTGTTTTGGCTTAGATCAGGAGTACTCAAATACATTTGTAATACAGTGATTCAGAAAAAAGCACTTTTTCCCTTCTAGTGTTACTCAGCTTTGTTCTACCTTTCCTAGCTGGTGTCTTTCCAGATTAAGACATTTACAGCAAATACAACTTGGAAAGAGATGTATATTTGCATATATCAATATAGGTCACTTTTTAAACAAGTTGAGAAAAATGTAACTTAAGCTGACTATTGTAGGTTGAACAGCAGAAGTAAAATAATAATAATAAAAATCACTAAACAACCAAAACCTGAAGATGGCAGCACACCTGCATAGGAATACAAATATTAATACAAGTCTTAAAGTGTAACCCAGGTCTATCAAAATCCTGAGGGCAAACTGTACGGCTTACTGCCTCTACTGTAAGTGCATTAATACAGGAAATTATGCTTTTACTTAGGAGGAAATACAACTTTAACAGAAGGCCAGAACAAAACTAGGGAGTGTTTGACTCAATGACTCTTATTCAGGAATGAGACATTTTACAGAAGGTAGCTACACAGCCCATAAAGATGACTCAAATCCCCATTTTTTAAAGTCAACCAACACTACTTCTGTTCTGTCTGCTTCCTTCAAGATCCTTTCCCAGAAGTGTCTTCATTTTGAAGAATATTATTGGATGCTAAAAATACCAGTCTGTATGCTAGCCCTTCTGCAGCTGCTTTACCTTGGCCAGCAGCTAAGCACCCACACTGCTGCTTGCTCACTCCCACCCCCTCACTAGTGAGGCAGGGGAGAGAATAAGAGCGAAAGCAAGACGACTCATGGGTTGAGATAAAGACAGCTCTTGGGAGGGAGATGATGCAAAGACAATCTCTCACCACCTCCCACAAACAGATGCATGCCCAGCCAGTCCCGAGGCAACAGCCACCTTGGGAAACAACACCATCCCATTCCTTGCTTTCTTCCGGTACCCCCAGTTTTATTGCTGAGCATGACTCCATGCTATGCAGTATCTCTTTGGCCAGTTTGGGTCAGTTGCCCTCGTGTGCCCCTTCCTAACTCCTTGTCCACCTACAACATACTCACTTCAGGGGAGGGAGGGGCAAAGTGGAAGCAAAAGGGAAAGCCTTGACACTGCAGAAGTACTGCTCAGTAACAGCCAAACCAACCATGTGTTACCAACATAGTTTTAGTTAAACATCCAAACCACAGCACTGTGTGGGCCTCTATGAAGAAACGTACTCCATCCCAGTGAGAGCCAATACAAAATCTGTTCTCCTCCAGGAAGCAAGCAAGCCAGCTCATTCCCAGTAAGATCTGGATTTTGACTATGGGTTTTGTTTTTACTTTCAAGTAATCCACAGTCTTGCATGTCAACACTGCTGTAGGTTTCTAGGCTCCATTACAGTCAACACAGTCAGACTTCAGAGAACTCTTCAGCTCATCCTGAATCTGGTATTAGTGCCTAAATGAATGTTTCTATAGCTGTGTTTACTAAGTATCTGTCAAGAAAGAGAACCTAGCTGTTTACCTCAAAGCTAGCTACTTAAGGCAAATTTCCCCTGTACGAATTCTCTGTGATTAAATACTGAAGTTATGGCAAGAAGGAGAATGTATCTTCCTGGAAGAAAATGCACAGTATCTTCACTGGGTGGAAACAGATGCCACATACTTACATAATGTTTATCTGGGTTATATCTCTTCTGATATGTAAACACAGACACCTGTTTGATTCGGCCATCTTGTTTAAGAGAATATGTTTTAGCAGAAAATGAGAGAATGGGTTCATCATTAGAAGGTAGACCTGAGAAACGCAGCTGAGCCAAATTGTGAATGAAGAAATTAAACTTTGTGGCAACACTTCCCAGACTGGATTCAATCAACCTAGAAAGGAAAAAATGTCAAGATACACAAAAGTAGTTCTACCAATAAGACTTAAGAAAAATACAAATTGATCTCTTATTGACAGCGAAACAGTTTTAAAATTAATTGTTATCAGTGGGCTGTATAAATAGCATCCTGTCAACATTTAATAGAAGATTCAGTATCCAAGAAGTTAAGGGTTGCACTGCATCCAGCTCTGAAGTCCTCAGTATAAGACCTGGACCTGTTGGTGTGGGTCCCAAGGAAGGAAACAAAAATTACCAAAGGGCTGGAAGACCTCTCCTATGAGGAAAGGCTGAAAGAGATGGGGTTGTTCAGGCTGGGGAAGAGACCTTATCGTGGCTTTCCAGTACTTAAAAGTACAGTAAGATAGGGACAGCAGGGACGGTTGCAATAGGACAAGGGGTAATGGTTTTAAATTGGAGGAGAGTAGATTCAGACTGGATATAAAGAAAGAAGTTTGGGGTTTTTTTTTATGATGAGGGTGGTGAAACACTGCAATAGGTTGCCCACAGAGACTATAGATGCCCCATCCCTATACACAATTCAAGTTTAGGCTGGATAGAGCAACCTGCTTTGCTTGAACATGTCCCTTCTTGTTGCAGGAGGGTTGGACTAGATGATCCCTTCCAGCCCAAATTGTTCTATAATTCCAAATCACATGCATACAACTGCAGTTTCCCTCATATATTGAAAATGAAGTACAGTAACACATAGCAACAACTGTGTTACACTATATATACACACCCAATTGCTATACTAGAGCATCATCACTTCCTCCCTAGTGTGCAAAAGCACTTCCTGAAAGACAGCTTCTTTACAATACAAGGTTCTCATCATACACACTGCTATTAAGCAATTTTGCAATGTATTGGAAATGCAAGTCTCAAACAGCCAGACAGAATTATCTACTCTCAGTATTTCAAACAATTTTATTGCACAAGGTTACTCTTAAAGGCAGTGTTTTAGCACAAGCATTAATCTTGCATGAAACTGATCTTATTTATGTAGTTCACTGGTTAACTGATATTTTATGATTGTACAGTGTAACTATTCAACTTCTGCAGACATGTTTGTGAACATCCTTTGTACATTTTTTCCATTGCTGAAAGCTCCTGCTAAGAGGATGATGATGGGACATAGTTCAGTTTTTACTTATCCAGTACCTTGTAAAAAAAATGGTAGCTTCTGCATCTGTTGTTTGGGGCTGGAGAGCATCCTGGACATACTTTAAGTCCTGAACCCCACTTAGTTCTGGTAACCCAGAAGAAAGCATCTGCAAGAAATTAAAGTTACAATTTTAATGCTGTAAAACCAGCATGATTTTACACTGTCATGATTCAAAAACTTAAAACATTCAAATTCATTTTGAGCTGCACTAAATTGCTAAATGCTAATAGTGAGAGCCAACAATTACTTATGATCAGCAGTTATTCACCATTTCTGCTCAATAAAAAGCAGTTAAAATCACTGCAGTATAATTTATGGTATTATCTTAGCTTCAAATTTTCAGGAAATGGGTAGGTAGTAAAAAAGATCAAAGAAAATTCCAAATATAGTCTTCCTAAACAGTACATCTGAAGTTCCTTGTTTTTAAAAGCATGCATTAAGAGTTTCTGCAGCATAAAAAGCACAGCATTTAACGCATCCAACATGACAGATCTATCAAGTTCCAACTGAATTTGAAAAATGATTACCAATGAAAGGAGGTTAAGGAAGAGGCTTGCATGTTTCCTTATCAAGTTGTAAGCTTGACAACAGAGATCCACAAATAACTGAAAGCGAATAGTGGGTTTTTCACCACCATTAATAACATAAGCCATATCTGATGTTAGCACGAAAGGCGCTCGATCCCTGCTCAGAAAGCACAGAATTCAGAAGTTAATTGTAAGATCTATTCACCTTGTCATGTACTTCCTCCTGCCCTCCATCCCCATCACAAAATAATGATATTAAATGATCAGTTACTGCTATTTCACATTTTTGGGTTTTCAGCTCCATAGTGCCATCTCAGATTCCCAGCACATTCACATGGTACTGGACCTATAGCAGATCTAATGGAGCAACACTTGGAGGACACACTAGAACAAACATAGTAACTCTATTATCACCCAACGAACATGTAACTCCCCTATGCTGGATATAGATTATCTTCCCCTACACAGAGGATTAGTAAATAACAAACTTCCTGTTCACCTTTTTCTGTAATGTTGACATTCACTACTGTTTTTATAAGCCAGAGCCTCTTCTCATTTGTTTCACATTCAAGGTGATATAAAGGTCCTGGCACTCAAATTTTTGTGGGGTTCAAGTTTACCTAACAAGCACAAAATATGTAATTGCATGGCGTATAGCTAAAAAAGGTGAAACTACACTCATGTTTCATCCAGTACTCCTGGAAAAGTAGGACACCAAGATTTGTGTTAGATGTCCTTTCATTTAAAATAGTTCTGGAGATCAGAATATGGAAGTAAGATGGAGCCTTTTCAAAATTAATTCTATACAAGTAAATTTAAAAGCATTCTAGAAACTCTGTGGTTAAATTTGGAAGATGCTGGCTTCATAATGAGACCAGTAGATAACAGGAATTTAAAAGTTAATGCTTAGAATTATAATAATTATAAAAATATACCAAAAATCACTTCATGCTTTACATCGCTTAGCTACAGAAAATACCTTTTAAAGCTACCAAACATCTGTGCATGACCCAAAAATTTTCCGAAGTCTATGTGAAACATATGGCCTGTGTTTCGGAGCATTATGTTATCATTGTGGCGGTCACAAATTCCCAACACATAAGTAGCTACACAGCATCCTGCACAAGAGTAAATGAAGTTTTCTGAAGCCTGGGAGGGAGAGAAAAAAAAAATTTATATCAAATATTAGCAGGAAGAAGCATCCATGCATTCAGCATTCAATCTTGGCAAGTATAAAGTCCAAGTCAGACAAAATAGACCATAAAATCTGCTTTTTTCCCCAAACAGTGTTTTTCAGATAGCATTGCAAAATACTTCAGAAATGACACTTTCCAGCAAGAAACAGAATTTAGGTTTTTATTTAAAAAAAGAGGAGTTGAAGACAAATCACAAAAAGAAACAAGTATGTTAGCAGACGGAGAAAAGGGTACAAGACATTTTTCCAATGTGTTGTAACATCACTGTAGCCAAAAGAAAACTTTTTGGGTTTTGAATCCCATGTGGTCCTATGAGAAGAGGCCACTGCTTCTAAACCATAATTAAGGGAGCCACCATTCTTCCCCATCTTAAATTTAAAGTACACTTTTTCTATTTGCAATAAAAACTCCTGATGTGAATCCTGAGAATCCGTCTGGCTACTTTTTAGTTATAAAAGGGATTTTCATTTACTCTTTTTCCAAGTATAGGAAAAAAATTAAGTTTCCTAAAGATGTAAAACAAAAATTTAAATGGAAGATCTGGGAAAAGAATTCTTTCATAATATGGTATTTATCCCTTTTAAAAGATCTTCCAAAAAGAACAACAGTGAAAAAAACTTACCTTTTCATATTCCTCCTCTGTAGGATTATACTTCCTGAGCCATTCTGCCAGAGGCTTGTCTTTAAAAGAACCTGTCACTCCGTATTCCACTTGAATTTTTCTGAGTGTGTCTGCAGCAGGAACAAGCTCTACCATGCCTATATAGAAAATATAACAGAGTGTATTTTAACCATCTCCTCCAGTTATATTGTATTTTCATTATTCAGTACAAACTTTCTTGACAATGATGGATTTTATAATCTTAGGCTACCTTTTTTCAAAACCCAATTAGGTATAAAGTTACTGCTATTAGCGTACTAAGCATTTCTACATGGCAAAGCTATGGCAAAGCATAGCACGAAACACATGTAGCAATCCCAGTTAGGCTTTATTACAATTAGTTACTGTTGCTAGAATGCACATATAAATTACACTTTGAACAATTACTTTCTACTATATAAACTAGTATTAGTCTTTAAGCAGTAACTGCAAATTTTTTTGATGTCAACATTTCTTATACACTGATGCTGAAGTAATACAGTAACTTTAACTCCTGTCAAATAGTGAAACAGACCAGACTGCTGCTCTAGGAATATGGCGGTGGGTTTTACAGATGGCCTTATTTTAGAGATGCCATTTACTAAAAATATTTGTAGAACTAAGTCATAAAAGGAAAAAAATTGATTAACAGAATTTTTACTCCTATCTTGGCTAAAGCTACTGAAGGCAAATCTGTAATTTACATACAAGTCTGTTTTTCACTTTAATGCTTCAAGTACTTTAGGAATACTAATACTAGTAGCAACAAAAAAACCCCAGATAACATGCTATGCAATCAAAGCATTGTTCAAGTAGGAAGAAAAGCCATCTGTTTCTCTTAAAAGCAAGTCTTACACAAATAGAAGCTTTTTGCTTAGGTTTGCCAAGTTCAGTTTCCAACTTTTTCATGTATTGAAGAATTTTCATCATTCTGTTCTAGTATCTGACTGAAGAAATACTTTAGTTATTGTTTATCTTTCTACGGATCTTGTGGTAGTTCTAGAGAATTAGTGAAAACTGGCAAAAAGCATGTTCAAGGTGCAGGGTGGTATTTATACTCAAGAGTTCTGTGACCTAGCTTCAAGCCTAAAGGCAGCCTCATATTGCCAAGGAACTTTTACCAGCGTATGACACTAATTCTGGAAAATAGCGTGCGTGTGTGGTTGGGGGGAGTTCTGAATTTTTCTTCTTCGGCATGTTTCAGTACAAGAATGATACTTCTTGTATCTTGACTCAACTGCAGCAGAGCCAAAAGACTTTAGAATTTCAGTTTTGACTTGAATACTTTCTTTCACCATAACTAATCACAACAAACTTTCAGAACCAGGATTGCTATGGCACCATAATTCTGTGCTGCACTAAGGGCATCAAAAGGAACCTTTACTTTTATCATTATGTTTACTTGTTTGCACCACTATTCACTGACAACAGCATGCATGATCATCTCAGGATTCAGGAAGAGACACATTTAAATGCAACTCAGCCATCAGGAAATTCAAAACAATTTAATTTGCTATACTCTCAAGTATTGAAGTTCCTTGCATGGAAGGCCGTTGTCCTTCCACTGTTTCTTGGGCCTGCCTCTGCACAGAAGTTTTTCACATCAGCATGACAAGAAATTGAAGTGGGGGAGCAAAGATTATAGGCAGCATCTGGTTTTGCACCTCGGTCTTTTCCAGTTGAGAGGCACTTGAAGATAACCATCCGAAGATCCAGTCCCTCCTGCAGCCAGATCTTATCCATAATCTTAATCATTTGTAAAGCCAACATGTCTTGTCTCAGATCTTCTCCAACCTTAAACAGAAATATAAAAGTTAGAGATGCTTTCAGCAAAACAAAACTTAAGATTTCGTTTTACATTTCTAGGAAACATACGATGCATTATGCTACTTACTTCCTCTTAGCTATGCACTCAAAAAAAAATAAGCTACATTTAAGCTTTCACATGTGGTAGACTTGCTTTCATATTTTATCTGTTCAGATGTTGGTTTCTAGGTACACAAGAGCAACCTCACAAAATAACTAAGCTATGCCAAAGTCAACTGATACCAATGAAATAGTGCTTATCATTCAACTTTTCTTCTCTAGTACACATATAAGGCCTACCTTAAACATCACATTGATTTCTTCTCCCAGAGGGTCTGCATTTATCAATGCAACTTTCAGCGGTACTGCATTGGAGCTGAAGAAAGAACATGCCTACAAGTAGATACAGTGTTAATATTCCGAAAGACTATTCCTGCTAGCCCAGAAAACAAGACATTCTGACAACAAGCAGGTTTGATACACAATGACTCTATTCAGACTGTTAACAGTGTTATTGTGCTGAATATGTGCTGTGTTTGAATAAAGAGACCTTCGGCTGTTATTTGGTGAATTCTTGTACAAAATCCAGTAGTGCAGCACAGTGATGTTTTATACATTTTGAAGGGAAGAGTGAATAAAACATGGATAAATACTTTTCAGCGGCCTTTTTTTTTTTTTTTTTAAGACAGAAGATATAAAACTTGAGTATTTGTACGCTTCACAGTATTTTCTCATTTATCTGCTTTCAGATACATACTTATGATTTAATAGTTACAGTAGAGAAAGAAAGCAAGACAAACTGTCTTTCCACACAGGATTAACTCCAGTGTTCAGAGACCTTTAGGTTCTCAGTCATGCCTGATGATAATCAAGACTGTGGTTGAGCACGTATTTTCAAACTATGCAGAGCTCTGGAAAAACATTTTAACTGCTTCTGCTACATTATTATTATTATTATTTTCTAGACCTTCACAATAAAATAAAGCTACTGCCTTTCTCCCTGGAATCAGTGCATCTCTTGAACACAACCAGTAACTGGTAGTTTCACCTATTTTACAATATCTACTTACTGAGTTATATAGTCTTGCTCAACTTTCTTTTTTGATTACTACTGCAAACAGGACTTTGTCACACACTTTAAATAGTTCCCTGCTTTCCTATAGCCAGGACTGTAGGTCCTGAGACAGGGTCTAAAGACAAAATGTTTTTAGATATATTTTTTAATACAAGGACCTATACTGGTTTTAAACAGGTATTTGTATCATTTTTCTCTTTGCTCAGCTAATTTCACTCCTCCCGTCATAAGAGCTTTCAAGCATCTCAGCTGAGTTTTTTCTATTTGTAAAAGCTTTGTCTATATATGTAATAATTACAAAAAGCTTTTGAAACTCTGAATGAACTGTACCTTAACATTTAACTCTTTTGCCACAAGACTGGGATTGAGAGGCAAACGGCATTTGTTCTTCAAGAAAAATAGCTGCACACGTTCCATGCCATTTTGCAAGGCAGCCTGCAGACAGAAAAACCATTAATATTGCAGCTGACATTTTCTTAACTGGAGCATCTACAGAGAACTTCTGGACAAAGTTACCCTGAAGCAAATGTTTTAACTTGTCAGTGTCCAAGGGATGATAGGTATTCTAACTGCTGTTTTAGCTATTAAGAATAAATACGCCTAGTAGCACAACCACACAAGTTTACGGGTTTTGGTTTATTTGTTTTGTTTTTGACCAAACCAAATGATAACATCCCACTCAAGCAAACTCTAAGTTGATACGACTAGCATATAAAGAGATACTCCATTCTTTTGCATAACAGGGTCATTCTTCAGCAGTAATAGGCTTAAATCCACTCCCAGTTTATTTTACACAGAAACCATCCTACTTTCTTACCCTATTACCTCACACAATCTTATGTTTCAAATAACAACAGATATAACAATAACCATCAAATTCATTAAGCCATTAACTTGTTAAAACAAAGAACAATGGATTCATAGATCTATCAATATATTACACACAACATTTTATTGAACTTCAACTAGAAAGGCAACTGAGTGGATTGCTTTGAGGGTACACTCAGTCTAATTTTTCTTAAGAATAATAAAAATATAAACACACCTGCCGAGCAGATCCACTTGTTTGCTTTACTCTTTCTGCTACCATTCCAAAAAGTTGCACTAGCCTGGTCTGCTTCTCCAACTCTTCCCTCAGTCTTTTTCCACAAACTGAAAGAAAAGCTCCAAGAATTTGCTCATACCTTACACCAAACTTTGTATCATATAGTGTATCCTTAAGAAGCCTGGAAAAAAAAAAAAAAAGAAAAATATTTCTTAAGGAAAATATTGCACACATAATATATGCAATACTAAGAGATTAAAATAATTTAATCAACCAGTACTACATATATCTAAAGTTACTATAGACAGGATATACAAAAGTAAGAAGTTTGTGCCTTACAGACACACTCTGGTTTTTTATTTAAAAAAAAACAAAAAACCAACCAAACAAAAAACAAACAAAAAAAACCCAACAAAACCCCCCAACAACTACAAAAACAAACAAACAAAAATACCTAAAACACAATCACCCCAGAATCTACATTTTGTATACTCCGCATTTCTAACATTCAATGTTATGAATGATGAGACTGAGGAAGAGTATTTTTTTTTTCCCTTGGAAATATTAACCTCATATTAAACACATTAAGTGAACAATGGAACAAAGAATATCTTACCAGTATAAGTAGTGTGCTATTCGAATGCTTCCCAGTGCTCTGGCCAAAAGAAATCTGACAAGAGCACTATCAAGGTAGGTTTCATACTTCAATGCCTAAATACAAAGAAAATGAAATTCCTCTGATTTGGAATTAATTCTAGATGAATAAAATTTTGACTAATTGTCGTGGTTTAAGCCTAGTCGTAAACTAGAAAAGCATGTAGCCTGCTCGTTCCCCCCCCCAACCTGTCCTCCCCTCACCTCCCCACTTTGGGAGGGATGGGGAGGAGAATCGAAAGAATGTAACTCCCACGGGTTGAGATAAGAACAGTCCAGTAACTAAGGTATA